>VWZU01008059.1:201240-225452 GCA_013397095.1 Sterrhoptilus dennistouni | reverse complement strand
GGCCGCGGGAGGCGGGCAGGCCCCGCTGACGGAGCGGCGGCAGGCGGGGGGCGTGCGGTGAGAGCGGGGAAGGCTCTGGGGAAGCTCCGGGGGCTGTGTTGGGAGGTTGGGAGCTCGGTGACCGTAACCCCGCCGCGTTCCGCGGGTTGTTTTTTTGCAGCACCATCGTCCTGAAGAACCCGCGGCGGCGGAACGCGCTGTCGCTGCCCATGCTGCAGAGCCTGCGGCGGGACCTGCTGCACGACGTGAAGAGCAGGGAGCTCCGAGTCATCGTCATCGCGGGTACCGGGGCGGGCGGGGGATAAACACACCGGGGAACGCGGAGATGGGACATAAACCTCGCTGGGAACTGCAGGAAACGGGGACCTGTGTGTCCCTAATGTGTGTCCCTAATGCCCCTGTGGTCTCCCTCAGCTGTCTGCGCCCCTCTTCCTGTATACTCGCCCCTCTTCCTGTATTTAATTCCTCATTCCTAACTCGGCATTAACGATTGACTCGGGGTTTGTTACGCATCTGTTTTTAGCCGATATGTCTAAGCATTAACACGTTTCAAAACGTCAGCGTTTCAGTCGGGGTAGTGAGTGTGTTTACACCTCAGCAGTTTAGGGTTATTTTAAGATTGTGTGTAAAGAATACTTTAAACAGAATAAAAGCCAAACCAGGAAAAAAAAAGTTTTAAAAATTATCGAAGTAAAGCATTAACATCCTCACGTAGGGGTTTTGTGCAGGAAGGGGCAAAGCCAGGATGGCACCTGTTGCCCTATTGTCAGTACAGACTGTAGTGAAAAACGGGGTTTCCGCAAATCCAGTGCTCTGTTTCCTTGCTCTGAGCTAGGATCAGCTTCATCGTTGCCAGTGGTTTGTCTGAACTATTTTAAAAACACTCCAGTGAAGGAGAGATCACTATGTCAATACCACAGACACCCATGGATGTAAAACAGTCTCTGTTACAGTTTCCTTCCATTTACATGTTAAGCTGTAGAGTTCTTAAAGATGATGAAACATGAGCTATACTTAAGCCATCTTTTTTTCCTCTGCTATTTTAAGATAACCTTCCTTTGCTCCCCTTCCAAACCTCTCAGATATATTGGTTTATTAATTTAGGATCATGCTGTTTCCTATACATAGGGGAAAACTCTGTGTGTTAGGGCACACATACAAGTGGAAGAGAGCTGATTTCACAGGGGTGAGTTTAAATACACATATTCCTCATTTCAAACAGCAGTTAGACATTTTGCAAAACACAGAAGTGTTGGGAGTACAGTGCTCTGGGAATTTGTGAGCACAATTGTGCTTGTTGTTTTAGAAATTGCATACTCCTGTTTATTTCTGATTCCCCTGCTAAATAGAACACAAAAGAAGAAATTTCAAGAAAATAAAAGATTCCTTAGAGATGCTTTGGGCCTTTAACACAGACTTTGCAGCAGATTCTTCAATGAGGTTCAAATGCAGATGTAAATAATCTCCATATATATATTGCCAACCCCATGAGTTGACTGACAGTTGTGTGGTTATTCCTGGATAGATTGTGTCTCAGTAATCTTGATTCATAAGAAACAAATCCATAAGTAAGGTTTGGTGTGGACAGTTGTAGCTGGAAATGCCAGATCCATACAAATATCTGAGAAGTTCTGAAGAATTGGAAAGCATCACATTGGTTCATTTGAATGGCAGGTAGTTACAAGACAAAGGAAAACTGTTGTAAAGATTGTGTACCTGTATAGAGTGTACACCTGTATCTTAGAAAATCCAAAGTTTAGTTCCACAGAAACCTCTTCTTTTGCTGCCCAAACCCTGAACATGCTCTTGGGGCTTTTCTAGAAGACAATTTAGTAGTGGAGAAGACACTCCAACAACCCTTCTGGTTCTTTTGTAGCAGAATTACTTTCTTTCTTTATTTTTCCACTGCGACCTTCAACACCATGACAGAAAAAATATTGATGCTTATACAGCAGAAGTTAATAATTAATTCTGGGTACAATAAATAGAGACTAAGTATATTTATCAGTCTGAGAGCAGAGCACTCCAGCCTTGCTCCAGCTGATAAGTTTGTGTTGTACCGAGGAGCTGTTTTGAACATCCTTACACAAAACTGGGCTCAGAGGTGTGAAGTGCATTCTTTCTAACTGAGTTAAGTGTAATGGAAGTGAAACAAGACCTTGAAAAGTGATAATGGGTGTTACTGTGCTTAAATTAAATGTTGCATTGCAGCAATTTAAAGTAACCACAAAGCCCAGAAGGCAATATTTTGGAATTCTGTTCAAAACTCCCTCCCCAAACTCCTTTATGAACATTGACATGTCACTGACATCCCTTTAGCTGGGACATTGATATGCTGCAGCCCCTGATTTCCTTATTAATTCAGACTGACTTTTCCTGAAATTCTTTGCAGCTGAAGGACCTGTATTTAGTTCCGGTCACGATTTAAAGGAACTGTCAAGTGAAGATGATGTGAAGCATCATACCCAAGTATTTGAATTATGTGCAGAGGTAAGCAGTTCTTCTTGAGTGCCTCTGCCTTTGCCTGGTTTTAAGAGCAAGTATTGGTTTAAGGTGGGACAGCACTGGTCATCTGCTTGCTAAAGCACAGATTATTCCTTCAGATTCCTAGAGATTCCTTGATTTTTGCTGCTCTGCTATTTTAATGCCTGATCCTGGTGAAATTGTGTTTTCTCTGAATTTCTCTACACGTAAATAGAAGGGCTAGAATGCCAGTGTGCATGTCTCCAACAACAGGCACAGTCAGGGTGTGCTTCTTAGTTTAGCCAGTATTCCTTGCAGCTCAGTATTTGGGCAATGTCTTTTCTAGAAGTCTAGGAATAACCACCTTCAAATCACTTGTGATCAAATGTTCTTCCCCAGCATTTATTTAGTTAAAAGTTCAGGATCAGCTTAAGCACCAAGTAGACAATGCAAAAGTAAGATCTGACTCACTGGTTGTCCCAGTTCTTGTTAAAGACACAGGTCAGGGAGGTGGGGAAGTTAAAGTGAATCCTGGAGCCTTTGGAGAGAATGGCAAAATCCCCTCTGATAGTGGTGGAGCTAGAATTTAACCCCCAATCCTTCTCACTGTGACAACAGTGAGTACTTTGAAACTTTTTGTTCTAGTTCCTCCAGTACTAATGATCTCTAAGACATTGCCAAGCCCATATTTAAGGGATGCTGTAAAAGCCAGTGTGAAAGCTACAAGCCCTTAATCTCCCTTCCATCAGAAAGGAGCCAAGATCCAACAGTTCAGGGCTTTTTGGTGAATAGAGAGGAAGGTACTTTTGATGGCTTCTGAAACAGCGTCATATCTTCCTGAATTTCCATACTGACCACTGCCTTTTGTGCATGCAGGTTATGACTTTAATCCAGAAACTTCCAGTGCCAGTGATTGCCAAAGTAAACGGCTTGGCCACCGCAGCCGGCTGCCAACTCGTGGCAAGCTGTGACATCGCAGTGGCAAGTGAGAAATCTCAGTTTGCTACTCCTGGAGTAAACATTGGGCTCTTCTGCTCCACACCAGGTGTGGCCTTGGGCAGATCTCTTCCAAGAAAGGTGAGCTTCCTTTCCAGATATTCTTCATAATTTTGCGAGAAGTTGGTTCCCATGTTAGGAGTTTTAGTTCCGTCGCTTGAACTTTATTTTCCTGTGGTGCAGCATTCAAAAAATTTTATTTCAAAAGGCATCTCCATAACTCCTTGGACTGGGAAGAATAATAAAGGGTGAACTCTTGTTTAGGAAAGGCAGCTTCCTACTGATGTTACTCCAACCAGCACGAGTTCGTCCAAGCAGCTCAGCAATCCCTTTCCTCTCCAACAGACAGCTCAGGGCTTTAGCCAATGATGTTCTCCCCTGAGGAGGAAACCCCTGCAAGTTCAGGATAACAATCCCACCGAGGCATCAATTCTTGCCAGGCAATGACATTTCACTGCCAGCAGGATCTGCCTGGCTGTGGATCAAGATGCTTTAAATAGCATCTAAACCCCTCCTGGTTTATGTCCTACTGATTGTGGCTGCACATCTCTCACAGCATAAAAAATAGTACAGTCTATAAAGCTTCCATAACTGAGAATAGAAGTTTTAAGTTCTGATCCAGTTGGATTCGTGCAGACAGACGGTCCAAGCTCAGCAGGGTTCTGCTGAGATGCAGTGACTGAACTGCACATCCCATTGCTGGATAGGAGCTTCAATTTGAAATTTCCCATCTGCAGGGACATCCTGTTCAAATGGAGTCCATGGGGGATTTTTCCAAGTCTGCTCTTGTGTGCAGTTGTAGCTGTTTCTGAATTAGTAATTCTGGGCTGTAGGATTACTTTTTTAAAATGTGTGGGAAATACTTCTCTCCATGCCACTTTTTAAAGCAATAAGAACATTCTCTACAGTTCCCAGAATTGCTGATTTTTGCCTTTTAACAAAAGAAGTGTTGCCATTGCTTGTAGTTACCAGAGCAAAGATGCTAATGAGGATAATAAGGTTTTATGATTCAGGCAGTGGTCACTTGCATCAGAAGTCTTGAAAAACAATCTTTATTGATACATAACATTGAATAGTCACTGATTATTTGGGGGATTTTTTTAGTTTCAAACCTCAAACACCAGATGCTGAAAGCAGCAGGAGACTGAAATAATGTGGCTATAAAAAGTCCATATTTAAAACCACCCATACTAAACTTAAAACTAGGACAGGTGTTTTCAAAAACTGCACATATGCCCAGCTTAAAATACCAAGTTCAATCATTTGATTTTGTAGATGATCCACCTCTCTTTTAATTCCTACAGCAATCACTAGAGACTGTGGGCTTTTGAAGAGAAACCCTGGGGTGTCAGCCTAGGACAGCTGGAATCAGCAGGCAGGTTTGAAGCGACCAGATTTAGACCCAGTCCTTCTCTTTGCTGAGACCTCTTAACAGATCCTTGGCAGTTTTAAGGACCAAAAGATTTAAATCATTTGTGAAGAGAGTAACTTGTACTTGAAGGAGGAGGCTGAAACTCCCCAAACAAAGCAAAGCACTGAGGCAGTTGGGATGACTTAATGCAGTATTTTTCCTTGTTCAGGTGGCACTGGAGATGCTTTTCACGGGTGAACCTCTCTCTGCCCACGAAGCCTTAATGCACGGGCTGGTCAGCAAGGTGGTACCAGAAGACAAGCTGGAAGAAGAGACCATGAAAATCTCCCAGAAGATCTGTGAAAGCAGCAAATCCGTCTTGGCCTTGGGGAAAGCCACCTTTTACAGACAGATAACCCAGGACCTCGACACTGCTTACAAAATAACTACTAAGGTCATGGTAGATAATTTGACTTTGAGAGATGGGCAGGAAGGCATTGAAGCCTTTGTTCAGAAGCGTAAACCTGTCTGGTCACACTCTCAGGAGGAGAAGAAGTGAGTCCTGTCTCTAAACAAACCTGAGCTGTGCCTTATGATTCTTCACGCAGTTGCCTTTGGGAACTATATTTTTATTCTTACTGAAAGTAAAATTTCTCTTCTTTCAAATGCCAGACACAATAAATTACTCTAAGTGTGTAATAAATCTTAAGAAAAATCAAAGAAAATGGGTTTTCTTAGCAGTCAATTTGATCTGTGGTTTTAGAAGTAACTCTGTACTGCAAAAATCAGTTTAACATGTCTCAGGTTACATAGGGAGTCACTGAGGGAGAGCTCAAATCACCTTGTTCAGAGACTCCCCTCCATAGTTCTGGATGAGAATTCCTATTTATTGTTATTAATAGAGAATTGAAGGGCTTGGACACATTCCAGAGATGATGGTAGTCGATATAATAATAGATTCTGGGGTTGTTTGGGTGTTACAGACAGAAGCCTGTAACAATTGTCCATTGCTCCTCATATCTTCCTGTGAACTGTATGTGTTAGCAGTTTGTCCCCCACAAATTCTGATTTTCCACCATCAGTTCAAGCACTTACCCCAGCTCTAAGGAGTTTCATTGACTCCAGGGAGGATGAGCATGGGTTGGGGTAGAAGGCAGTGTTTTGACCCAGCTGTATTTTCAGGCTGATGTGTTAGTTGGGAAGTCCATCCTTGTGCTCAAAGCTGGGCTTTTACCAGCACTCGAGCAGTCCAGCCATGGATTAAGGACTTGACAACTTCCAAAAAAAGGGGTTCAGCTGCTCCCCTGGGTAATCAGTTGCAACCCTCCAGGTGAATTTTTTATTAATGTCCAGTCTGAGCCTTGAAGCAGCATTTTATGGCCATTCCCCCTGTTTACATCATTTGGCATTATTGAGAAAGTTTGCTTCCCCAAGCAGTCACAGGCTGCATGTAGACCACACTTAGATTCCTCTGTGCCAGACTGACAAGCCCTGCTTTCTCCACCCTCCCTGGAGGTCATGTTCTCTGGGTAACCACTTTGGTACCCCTCCAGTGGACCAGTTCCAGTTTCTCCACATCCCTTTTGTACTGGTTGTGCCAAAACTGGGCTGTATCCAAATGTGGACTCACCAGATTCGAGCAGAGGAAAGCAAAACAGGCCCTCCATGTGCTGGTCTGTGAGTGTGTGTTTTGTCTGCTCTGTGATGAGAGTGCACTGCTGGCTTGGATTCAGCCAGGCATCCCCTGGGAGCCCATTTCCAGCAGGACTGTGCCCTGCCAGTCCACTCCTCACCTGTTCTGGTATCCTGTACCGGTTTTCCTTCCCAGGTGAAGAAACTTGCATTTCTCCTTGGATGGTGGTTGGTTTGGATCGAAGCCAGGCCATTTGGGGTGTCAGCCATTGCCTCCAGTTTCACAGGATCTGCAGGTTTGCTGAGGATGTGTTATTGATGGCAGCACTGGATGAAAGGAGCCTTGGTATCAATCCACAGTGATCAGCATGGGATGACCTCCTAGCAAACACATTTTTTCTGAAGTTCCACATAGCCAAATCATGAGGGCTCATCCATCTCATCCATAAATAGACATCTAAGTAAGACCACATGAATCACAGTATGGATGGGCCTTTTTTACTTTGTGGCAGTAGAAGCAGCCTAAAGGGCTTGGTGCAGACTTGGATGTCTTAAGTTAGATCAAATTAATCCTACCTATGGCTACTAAAACTCCAGATGTGGAAATATCAATAATACAGCCCCACAAAGCAAATCCCTTTTCCATCTCCAGGTTCAAAAGAAAAGAATTTTCATTTCTGCTGCAAGTTTTAATTTTAAGAATGGAAGCTTAAATTTTAATTCACCATTAAAGTGTTTCACATTAAATGTGAAAAATGTGGATCATTGGCAGTAGCTGTTTTAAAAATATAATTTTTTATTGTTACCACTAGGAAAGATGGATAAGTTTTTTAGAAACTCACATAGTTTATATAGGTTAGAAACTGTTATGAGCAATTGTGAGATGGAAGAGTTAAATCTGGAGCCCAATAACCTTCATCATGTCCTTTCCAATGCAGTAAGATGCTGCACTTAGACTCTGTTCCCACACGCTGCTCTAAAAGCATTAGGAAAGAGTAAATTGTTTTTAAAAATATTTATATTTAATGGCCATCTTGCAACTACTCAGCAAGTCTCAACTAGCTCTTTTGTTCCAGGCTTTTAGAAATAAGTACATTATCTGATTTTTGCAGAATAGTGCCCTTTCCAGCTAACTGCAGTAATAAAATGGTTTCACTGGCCATCTTAAAGGGTGAGTGACAGTTTAGATGAGCACACTCTTTCAGGTATTCATAAATTCTTCTGTAGTTGATTGCCATCTACACAAGAAATGGCAAATATATTTTTGTTTTAACTCAGTTTTCGCAGTATTTGTACTATTTCATGTAGTAAAGTAATTATGTGATTATAGAATCACAGGATCATCCTTGAATGGTTTGGGTTGGAAGGGACCTTAAAGACCATCTAATTCCAACCCCATGGCAGAGACACCTTCCACTAAATGAGGTTTCTCAGAACCCCATTCAGGTTGTCCTTGGACACTTCCAGGGCTGGGGCATCCACCCACAGCTTCTCTGGAAAACCTCTTCTAGTGCCTCACCACCCTCAAATTAAAGAATTTCTTCCTAATATCCAATCTAAACCCACCCTCTTTCAGTTTCAAACCACTCTGCCTTGTCCTGTCAGAAGTGCTTTTTTAATTAGCAATCATCAGTTCTAAAAATGTTGGCCTCCATGGGAACATTTCCCTCTTGCTTGAACACTAGACAGAAAAACTTCAGAAGGTTTTATAACATTCTCACACTGGCCCCTGAAGACTGACAAAACAACTTAATTTTTCATTTCTGACTCGCATGGGCTTTTTATTTTTGCCCACATCTGCCCTTATTGTTTAATTTAATGGATTTACAGTCTATTTCTGGAAAACAGAGCAGTTCCAGAACTGTTAATTAAGCACTACAGCCAAGAAACAGCAAACCAAATGATAGATTGGGAACCTTACCACCATGGTTATCTGCTGCCTGAGGGAAGAGTTTGTCCCAAAATAGCAAGGAGCCTATTCCCCCCTGTCACCCCCTCCATTTTTATTAAAGAATCTCTCTGCAGTGAAGTCTGCCAGGTAATTAGCCTAGTTTTGAGTCACCCTAACAGCATGTGGCTCTGGAAACTAAGTGCAGCTCCATCTGCATACAGCCTCTAGGATGCAGCTTATCCTTGGAAATGACCAACAGGGACACATTTTCTATCCATATATACAGGAACAGCTGGAATGGAAACCAGTCTTGATATGCAAGCAAGGAATTGCCAGCCTGAAATGGAATGAACTGCCTCAGAGTCCATGGAGGCCTTAGAGGAAATGGCTTTGAGCCTTTACTTGGAAATTTTAGAAGAGATACAAAGGGAAAATCTAGAGGATATGGTCATATCACTTGTGATGTAGCTTCAGGCTCCCCTCATAAACAAGGGAAATAAAAAGCCAGGGAGCAGTGACAACACATGGCACAAGACTATTCCTAATTCATGGACCTAATTCAATGACCTGCCTCACCACATCACTTGGGTAATATGTACTGAAAGTAGAGTTAAACAGAGGAGTTGGGTAATGGGCAAGGTATTTATTTATAACCTCTGTGCTCCACAGAGCCCAACATCACTTTATATAACCTTTTATATAAACTTCATGGAGTTTCCTTAAGGCCACCCAACCCAGAATTCAGCAGCCTGGGCAAGAATTAGTTTTGGGTTGGTTTGAAGTAATCTCCTGTAGCTGTGGAGGAGAGAGCCTGAAAATATGTCCTACAAAGTCCCAAAAAGCTGGACGTAGTTAACATTAAAAATACATGACCACCTCATTGGCAGGAGTCAGCATCAGAGTTTTTTTACCATGTAGCTCATGATTTCTGAGCATTTGGATGGAGCACTGTGTCCTTCACAGAATTGCCTCTGGGTAATTCCTGTATTGTCATTCCTGTACTGCAGGTGGGGAAATTGAGGCCAAATGTGCTGTGCCCGAGGTCTCAGGATGAGCCCCTGGCACTGTAGCAGTGGCACTTGGAATGCTGACACCTGCTCCTTGGATTTCTTCAGCAACAAAGTTTTCTGTAAAATCAGCAGAAATGCAGGATGACAGCGTGCCCTGAAGTGACTGCAAAGGCTTCTGAACAGGAATTATGAGCTACTGCATCAAAGGCCTCTTGCTTGACATTTATTGGCTTTTTGATGAATGTTGGGGTAATTCTACTGTCAACAGTTTCTCATTAGGAGCCTGGCAATGTACTTTCTGACCATTATCTTTCTCAATATCACACTGGGTTGCTACAAAGAGCAGGGATTTTATGTAAAACCCATCTATCTCTGTAGCTGCAAACTTTTCTAATAATTCTACATTTAAATAATCTCATGTAAATGCTGGCTGCCCTATCTGAGCAATAAGGAGACTAGACAAATGGTTAAATTTCCATGAAGACCTAAAGCTATAGGACAAATTTCATGTTGCAACGAGTAGGATTCATTTGTCTTGATTCCACTGGCATTGCACCTCAATTATACTAATTCTAAATTTCACTGCTGAATAATGCATTCCCATCCTGCTTTCCACTAGCAAAGGAAGGGAAAAAAAATCAGAGCTGGACCTTTCTCTCTCTTCACAGTGTGATGTACCATCTCTTGGTTGCTTATGGTCAATATTAGGAATTACTTATGTCAAAACCATAGATTTTCTAAAAACAAAATAGTAGAATTATACCCCTAATACCACTGTGTCTTTGGAAAAGGGAAAAGAGTTCATTCAAATTTGATGTGCCCAACTGTAGTAATTTTCATACTATGAGTTTTAAAGCATTAACACTTATTTTTATATTTGTATCCTGGAGTCATGATAGTGGGAACATCACAGGGCTATTGTATATTTTATTGGTTATGGTTGCTGTAGAGAAAGAAATTAAAACAGAACCAGATGAAAACATAATTAATGGAATTTCTTCTACTAAAATGGGTTTGATTAATGACTAATGTTCATAAGGTACTTAATATGAGAGACTTTAATTTTCCCTCCTAGAGGCAGGATGGTGCTTTCAGCCTGCCAAAACCAAGACTTATAATGCTGTGGACTCTAACTAAAAAATAAACTTTCCCACCAACTCTTTGACCTCACTTCCATGGCAGTGCAGATTCACCTGTTGGATTTAGGTCTCCATCTCATCCAGCAGTCCTGCTGGGGGAACATCCCCTCCCAGAAATGCAGCACAGGTATGGATGGCAGTGCCTGAGTCTGTCACTCGGCTCGTTAGAGCCTCGTCAGGAGCTCTGATGTAATGGGCCATGTCTGAGGGAGCAGCTCTGCTTCCTGAAGGAGTTTTTAAGGACACATTCCCTGCAATAAGGGAATGTTGACATTCAGGCTGCCTCAGCTGCTGATGACAGAGAAGGTGTGAGGTCTTCCAAAGTAGCACTCAGGTTTTATTCCAGACCTGTCCTCCTATAAACAATTACAGTGGATGAAATCATGTTTGGAAAGATGAGTGATGTTTTCCCTGTCCACTCTGCCCTGTCAGCATCAAGGATAAAGTGATATATGTACCTGCTTTGGTCTTCTCCTCTTCCTGGCCCAAAATCATTCTCAGTGTAGACAGTGAGTGATGCTTCTGGAAAGAAACAATAAAGAATTAGTAAATCATATATAGAACACAGGGGAAAGGAAAAAGGAAACGAACACATGAAGTCATTCTCCTAATGTGGTCTTCAGTCTAGATATGAATATTTTGTTTCTCGTACCTGTTTAATGAAAGACACCCTTCATGCCAATAAAACTTTATCATCTGTTGTTTAAGGGAGTTGATCCTATTTTAAAAATCCTCATTCCGAAGGTTAGGATATTGTATAAATATAGACATGGTGAATAATTCTGAGTTAATCTCCCTTCTCTTTCAGGACCTCACTAGTGTGTTTTTTCTTTTTGCTTTTTCTTTTTTTGTTTGTTGGTTTGGTTTTGAGATCTCAGTGTGAAGTCAGAACTTTTATTCTGTTTTTTTCTCTCCATCTTTGGGGGTTAATTTTGTTTTAATGAATGCTGAGATTTTTACATGACTAAAGCATTCATCTATACATGGGTCCACAAATCTGAGCCATAACGGAGGGAAGAGCAGGGTAATGAGGGAATTTGGCTCTCTGAAAGAAGGCCCAGCAGGGGAAACACTGAGGTGCTCTCCAGAGCACCCACACAGAGGACTGGAAAACTGACCTAATTTACCGCTTTTTTATTGGGACATCGCAAGGATGATCAGCCCCTTATTCATTAGCCTGAGACTATTATTAATTATCAATACTATTACTTATTTTTACAGTTGCTGTAACTCCTGCTATAACCTATTTAATAAAATGACAGCACTAAAGTTCAGGAATTTAAATTTTGGTATCTCCTCCCACTAATGGGCTTGGAAACTGGTCTGAATCATTGAAATCAGAAGCCTTTGCTGCTTGAAATGGGGAATAACATTTCTTTAGCAGCAAGAGAAGACTTCATCCTTTTACAGAGCCTATGAAAAAACACTTAGTCCCTACTATGTACTCATCACAGTAAAATGGAAGTTGTCAAAGATAAAAGTCCTTTTTCTTTGCTGATGTTCCTGTAAGCTTTTAGTCTTTTTCCACATGAGTATTTATTCAGAGCAAGCAGTCCAAAAATATTTCCATTGACAGCCTGAAGTCTTTATGAGGTACTGGATGGTTGAAATGCAACACGAATTTATTCAGTGCTCATAACAAACACAAGCTGTGAATTTACCACAGTAAAAGTGTTCTGTGGCAGTTCATAGGCTAAAAACCCACCTGTTAAATGTCCTAGGACTTTCTGACCCATTCACTATAATATTTCAATATATTTCTATATGTAATTTGTTAGGTAATTCTGAAACATAAATAAAAGGAAAAAAATGCTAAACAAAACCAACAACAGACAAAACAAAACCAACACAAATAAACTCTGATTCACTTCCTGGCTTTCTCACAAAACTCCACTATGATCTTTGTCAAACTGACAGAGGCAGAACAGAAATGTGATTGTCCAGTCCAAACTTCTGTTTATCTCAGGTCATTGCTTCTGCCTGCTTTACCCCCAAACAACATTGGAATTGTAGCTTTGGGTGAGCTAAGGAGATATCCAACGTCATGATGAAAAAAAATTGAAAAGAAAAAGAAAAAAAAAAAAAGAAAAAAGGAAGATGCCAACAGTGTGATCCATTCTCCTTGCAGTCAGGACTTGTAGTTTACTTCTGCTTTGAATTAACCTGACTTGCAGCAGGGAACCAGAGCTGCCTTTTTGTGGGCTCGGGTAAACCTTTCAGTGTCTCAGTGATGTACAGGTAAAATGGGGCTGATCACTGGGTTATTTCCACTATGTTTTATTTGAGTTGTCCCTGTACACCATAACCTCTACAGGGGAAATGTGGCTCTCACTCCCTGTACACTCCATGCCTTGCACAACAGCTTACACTGGACTTGGCTTTGATGTGGGATGATTGGTGATTGATTGATTGATTGATTGACTGATGTGTAGCATCTAAGTTAAGACAGTGAGAAAGGACAATAAAAAAATCAAGCAATAAACCCCAAAAATCTCTGTCTGAGGGAGGATCCTTCAGTTTTCTGCAGATCCCCAGAACTCCTCGTCTGCCGTGGAACAGAAAACACTCACTTTGCAGTGAGAGCAGCGTGCACCGAACTGTCGGCAGAGGGCAATGGCAGCTCACAGCTTGAAGCGGATCCCGGGACCTGCGCCAGGCCGGTGCTGCCAGCCTTGTTTTCCTACTGGACTGCTCCCAGGGAATGAGCCCCTGCTTTATTCCCAACAGCACGTGTGAGAAAGTCCCCCCGGGAGCCCTGAGAGTCAGAGGTCTCAGCTTTCTTCTCCCGCTTTCCCTGCCTTTGCATCCTCACTGATTACATCGGAGGAGCAGTTGCAATCTGATTCAAGACAGACAACTCGGTAAAATATTCCAGGGAGATCTTTGGAAGCAAGAGGAGACCCTGTTCTGCTTTAAGGAATACACTTGTGAGCAACAAAGCTGTGTCTGGGCAGCTGGACCACTTAGCTGAGCACAGTTTGGGAAAGACTGTTCTGGGTTTTTTGGGGAGTCTCAAGTTTAGATCCAAATGGCTTTGTGTAGATTGGTGAGAAGTTCTGGATGGAACAAGTGATTCAGAAAGACCTTCCAGGGAGGCTGTGTCAGCAAGCCAGGCAGAAGAGGTGAGTGAAGTGTGACCATCATGCCTTCATGCCTCAGGCTTTCAGGAATAGGACCCAGATCTGGCCTCCCAGCCAGAGCTCAGCCAGCCACAATCTCAATGCTGCCTCTTCCACCCACCTTAACAGGTGAACTAAGTGGCACCATCTCTTCTCTCCGTGACTCAGTTTCCCCAGCTGTAAAGGAAGTTCTAAAGTTCTGTGTGACACACTAAAAGCATTGAATGATAAGAATTAATCAACTGTGCTACTCACAGCTTGGTGATGAACTAATGTTCTTGTCACTGGCGGCCCAGAGTCTGCTGGGCAGAGAAAAAACTGCTGAAGGTGTTAGCCCAGATGGACTGTAAATGCCAAGGCACAGCAGGAGCTGTTGAAAAATAAAAAATATTCTCTCAAGTCCTCTCCCAGCAGGAACAATATTCCAATTGTAATGCAGATATCCTACCTAGTCATTCCATCCTCAGGCCAGGTGAGTACTCTGCAAGAGTCTGTGAAGGTAATCATTACACTGTTGTAAATATGAACAAATACAAATGCCAGGTGTCTCTGTCTGAGCCTCCGTTTTATTCCTGGCTTCATGAAAAGTAAGAGAGCTTGACCACCTATCATGATACTTTTAGTAATTGGAATTTCAGAGAACACTGGTTATCAGCCAGTTCTCCCCAGATTCCCATACTGTAGAAGAAGGATGGGGAGCACATTCACTGTTCAAAGCCACCACGGTGAGGGAAATCTACAACTTTAAACACCAAGAGAGCAGGTACAGTGGGCTGTGCTGGGGCAGCAGAGGAATTCAAACAAACAACATTGAACGACCAGCTCTGGAATGCAGCAAACCCAGCCAGGTCAACAAGAAAACTGATAAGGTGACAAGTGGGGTCCAGCCCATGCAGGAGCCCATGGCAATGGGGTACAGGTTATGCCAGCTTTGTGCCCAGCAGCTTCTCGACAGCTCTCACCAGTGGACTGAGTGGAAGATGTAATTTAACTGCTTTGCCAGTTTTCACTACAAAGGCTCCACTCAGACCAGTCAGTGGTGATTCAACACCTTTTACACCAGACAGCTTCAGCCCTGCTGTGCAGGTGTGCTCCCACACAGCCAGGACAGGGGTGACCTCTCCTCTTGGTTTTATTTTTCTCCCTGCCATTTTTGAGCTTTCCCTGACTGGGAGAAGCTGGTTCAGGCAGGAGCCATTTCAGACTATGGCCATCTGTAGCCACAGAGATTGAGCCACCACCAGCAACATCCCTAAAAGCAAACAACTGAAAAATTTTGGAACAAAAAGCAAATGTTACCTCAGAGCGATAAGGAGCAGTAACAACAGACCTGGCAAGACAGTATTTTAAGCCAAAAATGTGCTAAATAAATACTTTTGCAGCCTGTTTTGAATCTTTTCTTCAGCAAAGTTAAAGTGTTGGTTTTAGGAAAAAATGTACCTTTCTAGCAAAGGGGTTTTTTGTCTTAATTATAAACAAATTTTAAAAGGTTTAAAGGAAAGTTTATTCAAGCATTTCCATATAAATTAAAAAAAAAACCAAACCCAAATTAAAACACTCTTTCATGTGGACAGAGAGTTCCTGTTAAGGTGGTGGTTGGTTGCATGGAGGATACAAAAATAGCTGGTAATATAAGTGTATACGGGATGCCATTAAGAAATCAGGTGCTAATGAGACTCCTCGGGACTGAATCACAACTGCCTGTGGCTATTCTATGACAGCTCTTCCAGGAGGTGTCTCCAGCAGCCATGAGTCAGATTCCTGCCTCTGCAGGAATCTCCCTACAGAGAAGCTGCCAGGTATGTCCTTAAAGACAAAGGAACCAAGGTCTTCTCAGGCTTTAGCACTTCAAACTGCAAGAACAGTTGCTTGGAGTGAGCGTGGATAAACAGCAGCCTGAGAAGTCTCTGTGCACTGGCAATGAGCAGGAACCAGCAGCACTGTAAAGGTACAACAGATGGCTGTGAGCCAGGTGTGTTCCTGTTGGTCCTTGAATTGATGTTGGCTCTGACTCCTGTGATCTTGAACACAGGCCTAGAGGACAGACTCTTCACTGCCTGAATTAAAATCTTGCCCTCAGTTACCCTAGGCAAGGTTAATGACTATAATTTCTTAAAAGGTCTATAATGACTTGTTAAATGATGTTGAAAATGGTGGTTGCATGAAAACAAGTTACAAAGTGTCCTGACAAACAAAATGTTTGCCCTGTACCTGCTTTCAAATGGAACATGGCAGTTAAAAGTAATCCATTTGTCACTTTTGGGGGGGCCAAGAACAATGTGTAAACTATATATACATCTGCATCTACCATAGACATCCAGGTGCCCTATACTGTTCTCTCTGTTGGTACCTCAAATGCAACTGTGGGATGGTTTCCTTCCCATCATCTGCATTCCATGGACTTGACAAGAACAGCACCTACAGCAGAGTCTGCATGGAAAGCACCAAGTGAGCCACCTCTCTCGTTGCTGTGCCCCTCTAGCAATGTGCTCCCAGTGGAGCTCCCTTCCTTGTGAGAACCAGGAAAGAATCCATAGGCAGTACCTCCCAAGAGGCAGGGCTGGCAAGAGAGGAAGGGATTAATGCACAGGTGATATCACCTCTTCTGTCTGTGCTGATTTTATTAATAAAACACTTTCGTAGCTATTGAAGAAAAACCTGGTATTACAGACTGGCAGTGTTTCTTTGGTACTTAGCATTTGCAAGGGACCCTGCATGGCTGGAACTCAAAAAAGCCTCCAATGTTCAAATTATTTTCTCCTGTTCCCAGGGTCATTCTCTCTCCCTTCCCTGTTGCAAATCTCCTGATATCCTGTGTCTGAAGCTCAGGTCGCCAGCCAAAAATGATATCCAAGCCCAGAGCTAATTGTCTAAGATCCTTCTATAGTTATAAAGAGGAAGAAAAGCTTCAAAAGATCAAAACATCCGAAAAGCTGGGAGGTACAGAGCTGCCTACCCACAGCTCAGGTAGGGAACAGATATCTCAGAGCACTTGACCTTCATCAGGGAACTATTCAGGAGCTGGAGCCTGGCATGTTGTCCTGAGCATAGGAATATTTTCAAGAGTAGAACAGGGAGACTGTTGAAATCCATAGAAGTTTTTAGAATAATTTTTTTCATGTTATTTGCACTTACACGTAGTGACTTTGCACTTATTTAAGGGCCTGATTATTGCTCTTATCTTGATATAAGGCTTATTTGGTTACTTTTTTTTTTCCTTATTTGGGAAGGTCTCTCCCATGCCAGTTTGAGAGATGCACATGGTAGCAGTGTCCTGACCTCAGAACAGACCTGTTAGTGCAAGATCTGGTACTGGTTGTCCCACTGCCTTTTCCATCTGTCTTTGCACAGCATCAAGGAGGAAAAGGGACAAAAACCCAGCAGTAACAAATGTGCTTTCATTCCTCACTTTCAGGGTTGAGATTTCCTTTTTATGGAGAGATCTCTCAAATTATTTACTGTCGGAGCCTGGTATTTTTAATGGTACCTTCTTCCACCAAAAGAACAAGTTATTCTGTAAAAAAAGCCAGTTCTTTGCCTTTGCCAGCTGCATGCAAGTACAAAATTACAAAGCACTCACTTAGATGAAGTGAATACTTCATTAAACAATTAAGCAATAAGGCAGAACAAAGGCTGTGGTTTCCAGGCCTTGCTCTGTAATTGTATCCTGGAGCATTAGGAGAACCAGTGCTCAAACACAGGGTTGCAATTTAGGTTAGGATTATCCTCTAATAGCCTTGTCCTGTGGGATTAGGGGCTTGCCACGATGGGGAATTATTTTATCCATCAATGGCAGTGTAAAATACATGACTTGTCCCTGAAGATCTGGAGGCGAGGATTTCCATCCCTCTTTCCTCCTTTCATCTTCTTGTAGCACCTTGTGTAGAAGCTTTTAGCTCTGCTTTCACTTTCTGAACCATGAAGGGTATCCCCCAATCCAGTTTTTATGGAGGTTCAGTCACAGAACCCAAGTTCACAAGTAAACATCCTTGAGTGTCCCCAAACACACTGTGGACATTCTGAGCTTGAGGGACACTGAGAATGGAAAATATGTGAGCCACTCTCTTGGACAAGGTTAAGTTTGTGCTGAAGTTTTCTGTTCACCTCATACAGCACATGCAGCCACTGGACTTCCATGGAAAACTGAGAAGCTCCTGAAGAGATAAGGCAGAAAGGGGTTTCCATGGCTGGTAAGCAGAGACTGTTTGGATTGCACATGAAATTTAAAATTTCTAAAGTCCATCTATATTCTGGTACAGAAGTCTAAACCCCTTTCCTGATCTAGTAAAGGCCTGATTCAGCTCCTAATGAAATTACTGGGATTTGTTCCACTGACTTGAAGTTGACCCTGGGCAGAGCTCACAGCCCCACCAGAATTCCTTTCCAGAATATCTCGAATGACAAAGGCAGGTCCTTCCATCAAACATGGAATAGGGAACCCCTCTATCCTGCTCTCCTCCTCCATGAACCATTCAGTCCTGCTGAAACAGAAAATACAGCTCAAATGCAAAATACAGCTTGTTGGATCACAGGACACCCCGTCCTTGTGAACTGGAATTAAGATCATCCAGGCACGTATCATGGGCCAATGGAATACCATTAGAAGAATTAAAATTCAGTTCTAAGAGAAATCAAACTAGAAATTAAAAATAATAAATAAAAAATAGAAACAAAGGGTAAATAAAAGAAAAAAGCACAAACCACAAAACCCCACAGCAATTTAAAAAGACAGGTTTAGGTCCAAGTATATGTATTTTATGCTCTCTTGGAATAAATAATTTTCTATATTTCTTTGATTCTAGTTGCACTTCCCCCCTTTGGAAATAATTCAATAAATATGTAATTCAATTCAGTGACATATGTCTCCATTCCCCACAGGAAAGTAAGTTGCATTAATTTCAAACTCACTGACACTGAAAAATAACCAGTTGTGTATATTCATTGGGGTGTATGGGAGAACAAACTTATCATTAAATGTCAGAAAACATATGTTTTAAATAGCTGAAGCTAAAGAACAGCTATTAAAATCAGGCCACTTTTAACCAGATACTGCAACACCAGTAGAAAATTGTCTCACCCCCTCTAAACAAAATGCAGGAAAAGGGAAGTATTTGCTCTCAGAGTAGGATCTGCTGAAGGACAAGATGAAAGAGTTGATCTAATAGAGGACCTAGGAGCTGAAACTAGAATTTAAATGAAAGTGAGATACTAAGTGCCAAAAATACACCCCAGTTCCCCCTTCTCTCCCCCCAGGTGAACTGCAGACAAAACCTGAAGGCAGCACAACTCATTAGGGAACTTCCTCTTCCTCTGCAGCCTTCTCCTCATACCTGCAAATCTTGTCTCACCGGTGAGGTGCACTAACACCAGAGGTAAGGAGAGGAGAGGAATTAGGTCTGACTTCCTAGACAACTCACTAGTAAGCCTGTGAGATCAGGCAAGGAAGAGGGACATGGCTTCATGGAGAGAGAAGCAGTCAGAAACCACAGAGGCAGCACTGAGAGCTCTGGGGAACAAGGGTAGGTCCCGAGGCTTGGGTAGGGTGGGGGGCTGGCAGAGGAGGCAGAAGGGATTGGGGACACTGAGCTGGGCACTGCAGTGCAGGGAGGAGGTAAGGCACTGAAGAGGGAAGGGACAGCAGGAAATCTGCATCTCCAGAGGGCAGAAGGACTGTGAAGGTTGGCTGGAGAGATGTTAATAAATACAGCTCACAGTGCCTCCAGCTCTGCTTCTGTACAGGCAAAGAACCACAGCAGCCTCAGGGCCATTTTTCAATTAATTTATAACATAACCTGGAAATTAGATATTCTTCTGGCTTAATCACAAGCAGGGCTAAGTGCTAAAGGCATTCCTAAAGAGTATCAAATAAATACTGACTGTCTCTGCTCTCCACAGATCCTATCTCAACTGTTTTTCACAGCAAGTGATGGTATCTCAAGTGCTTGTCTAGGAAGTGCTCATCTAGAAGACTCTGTTGTCCCTGAACCACCAGACTTTTCAAACTTATGTCTCAGTCTCCACACATGTACCCTGATCACCCAAGGGAGGGATAGAAGTTGCTCTCTGCAGCTCAAAGATATTCCTGTCCCAACAAGCAGTGAATCTGGTTTCAGATCTGTCTCCCTCAACTTAAAGTTTTTGTCCCACAGCAGTCTGTCCAAACCAAATGCAAAAACATCTGGGAAAAAAAAAAAAAATACAAGCACCTCCCAAAAATAATCACTGAATCATAGAACAGCCCAGGCTAGAAGTGGCCTCAAAACATCATCAAGTCCAGTCTTTCATGGAGACAGGAGCCTTGGTGAGATTATGTAGCACCCTGTCCAGTCACATCTTGAAAACCTCCAGCTCTACCTGGTTTCTTGAGGAGTTTGTTCCAGTGAATGACTGTTCTCACCATAAAAAGTGATTTGCATATAAAGATGAAACCTCTCCTTGAGCAATTTGTACTCATTGCCACTTGTCTTCTCCATGTGCCTCCTTGAGAAGAGAGAGCCTCCACTCTCTTTGTAGTAACCCTTTAGGTGCTGGAATGCTCTGATAAGGTCTCCCCAAAGTCTTCTCCAGGCAGCAAAGACATAAATTTTGTTGTCTTTCTTCACAGGGAGGGCTCACCAGCCTTTTGATCACCTTGGTGGCCCTTCTTTGGGCCCTCTCCAATCTGACTGTGTCTTGAATTGCATAGAGCAGGAACAAACACAGTGCTCCAGGTGTGGCCTGGCCTCTAATGGGTTCCCAGGTGCAGGACTTTGCCTCCTCATCTTGTTAAATAAACTTCAGACAGTTCTTGCTAGTCCACTCTTCCAGCCCTTCCAGGTGTCTCTGCAAGACTGCGGTCACTTGTTGTGCTGTCACTTCTCACATGTCCACCTCACCTCCCAGTTTAGTGTCATCAACAAACTTGGGGAGGGAGCTTTCAGTCTTGTCTTGGTTTTTTTTAAGCTGTTTCACTACTCAAACCTGCCTGACCACAAAACAAAAGCCACAGAGTTGGCAGGAGGGAGGCAGCAGTGACATCTGGGCTGGGATATCTGACTGCTACTGAGTCACAGGCAAAGCCCCAAGTTTTAGTTACTGTAAGTTTAGCTCATTGCTTTCTGCCAGCTGGGTACTGAAATGCAAGGAGTGCTGTGACACTGAAGCCTTCCTTTGGCTCTGGCTGTAAGTGCCCTGCCAAAAAAAGGAAGTGGTCAATCATGGGGAAAAGTTGTCTGAATCAGTCCTGGAGCACATTTCATGTGGGATTACTGACTGTAAACAATAATAGTGACCTGCTGTTGGTACAGTACTTTGTACAACAAGCTATGCTCTTGTCTGGAGGTTTCCTGTGGCCACTCTTATGCAAATAACAAGTCATGATAATACCATGTTTATCACAACACTAAGTCAACCATAATGACTGTAAATGTAACCTGACCTTCACTTTGGCTAAACCCTGTTTCTTTCATGGTTATCTCATACATATCTCAGTACATATTTATTTCTCTATTTTGTTTATCTGTTGCCTGTTCTTTTACTTTACATACACTGCCTCACACAAGGGGCTCTGAACTTTAACTGTGGAGCTTTCTAAGCCTCCTGAAATTCAAGTAAATAACAGAGAGCTTCCCATCAGCCTCTGTTTTCTTTCTGACTGCTCAGTTCTACCAACTCTTATCAAATCCAGGACACGTACAGAGAAAAGACAAGACAGACCCCAAAATGAAAAATGTTTGTGAAAAAAGTCCAAAACAGGTGAATAAGATCCTCTTTGATCAAAGTTGCTTGGTTCAGTGTGCCTACTCTCAAGTATTTGTGTAGCAAATACAATAAGCACATTCTGTGAGAAGAAACATGAATTTTGGCCTGTAACACGAGGCAAAGGAGTCAGATTGGCAAGAGGAGTTTTATAAACATGGGCTTGTTCTCATGGCTCTGTTTTGGGCAGCATTACCAGTGTAGCGACACTGACAGCTGGATGTGTCACCCTCCACTGATGCTGAAGGATGATAGAAGAAATTAGAAACGCACATAAAACACTGTTTTGCTACATTAAGTAGCAACCAGAAATGTCAGTATCACATGTTAATTAATGATTAATGCTGGAGGAAGGAGATGCATACCTGACATTTTTAAACTGGTATAACGAGTTTTCACCCAGCAGAGGAGGGACTTCTCTATAATACACAGTAATGGGCTGTGTACCTGGAACTGTGCTCCATAAATTTCCCCACCTTCAGGACAGAATGTGTCAACACACAGTTGGTCTCCTAGAATAAACTCGGTGCCAGGATTAGTAATCAGTAAGGCTGAAGAATGAGGAAAGAGGGAAAAAACATACAAATGATGATCAAAAGGACAAAAAACTCTTTTGGACTCACCTGGGGTAGAAAAACGTTGACAGGGCACATTTTTAATGTGAGATTACACCTGATATTACAAGGTGATGAGAGTAAATCAAGAAATAAAGAAAATAACCCTGTGGAGCTGATAAAGCCCTGGAACTGTAAAATCTTCCTTAGAATGATGTCCTACTTAGTAAGGAGAACTTTAGCTCAGGCTAAATTATATGAATTAGCATATAATATATTGTAAAAATAATACATTGAAGTTATCTAACATTCCACCTTGATGAATCTCAAAGCACTCTCCCTCTGTGTATTGATGTTCCATGCTTGAAATCCTTGCCTTTAAGTATATTTTTGAATTAAATGTTCCCAGAAGAGAGATGCTCTCCTTAGCTGGGGTGTCCATGCTATATGCAATTAGACACCACTCCCACTTTGCTCCTTGATGAAATAAGGAGCTTTCCTCTCCTGTGCTGTTGTGTAACAGTTGTTACACAGGACAGGCATATGATCCTGTACCAAGTTGCTTCCAGAGCCAAGAGTAAAAGAGGGGATTAATTTAGTCTAACATCAGCAAGCTCTAAACTGTGCCCCAGTCAAGAGAGACACACAGAATTTCACCACTACAACCACTAGAGACAGGTTTCCTCACACTGTGATTTGTCCAGCCTCTCTTAAACTGGTGGAAAGTTCCTCTCTCTTGGCTGTAGAATGACCGAACAGCTTAGATTAGGCACCAGCTTTAACATAACCAAAAATTACATAACCAGAGTCTTCTTAATCATTTGCTTTCCTCCTGGACACTGCTCCTGTAGTTTTGGAGAACACTTGAAAAAAAAAGTTACAGACTGGGAATGGTCTTACCTTGTTGACCCTCACTGACCCACATTGTGCAGCTCCTCCTTCCCTGTTCTGTTACACCATTTATTTGGGTAGAGCCACGTCTTTCTGAAACATTCCCATCTTCCACACTTTGAGGCACTTCTTGCATTAGGAATATTTCAGCCACCGCAGCATGGGTGAAAAATAATGATTTCTGAGAGCAGCTTGAAATTTTTACAGTGCAATGTAAGTCAAACTGTTAATTTGCTGGCTGCCGTGGCCTTGCACAATGAAAAAGGGAGAGGATGCAATCACCTGATAAATACCTGTGACTGTGACAATATATTAGTAATAAATAAGAATACAAATAGGCAATATTTGTTATTGAGCTCTTAAGTGTATGGGTGGCACTGATTAATGAGGCATGTAAACCTTTTCCCCACTGAGGAAGGAGACTCAGGCAGTTGTGACAGTCGTTTTCTCCTTCATCTTCACCACTTCCCAGTAGTTTAGTGGAGGGACATGCCCCTCAGACACCAGATCCAACACAATTTACACCTCACAGAATCACAGAACGGTTTGGGTGGGAAGGAAGCCTTGAAGATCATCCAGTTCCAACCCCCTGCAACAGGCAGGGACATCTTCAGCTAGACCGGGTTGCTTAGAGCCCCATCCAGCCTGGCCTTGAACACTTGCAGCAATGGGGCATCCACAGCTTCCCTGGGCACGATGGTTTATCTCAGGGCTCTCTGAGGCAGCCACAAGTGTCCCTGTCCCCTCTCCCAGTGCTCCCACCATGGCACCCAGCTCTGTGCCCTCTCGGGGTGGCTGTGGGGGCCCATGTCCCCCACACAGTGGAGAATTGGTCAGGTCGGAAGGGACCACAGTGGTGAAGCCCAGGATTTTGTCCAGACAGTTCTGGAGTATCTCCGCTGAGGGAGACTCCACACCCTGTCTGGGGAACCTCTTCCAGCGCTCGGTCACCGCACGGGACAGAAATTCTCCCTCATGTTCAGGTGGAACTTCCCGGGCATCACCTTCTGCCCTTTGCCTCTTGTCCTACTGGGCGGCACTGCCGAGCAGAGCCTGACCCAGACAGTTCTGGAGTATCTCCGCTGAGGGAGACTCCACACCCTGTCTGGGGAACCTCTTCCAGCGCTCGGTCACCGCACGGGACAGAAATTCTCCCTCATGTTCAGGTGGAACTTCCCGGGCATCACCTTCTGCCCTTTGCCTCTTGTCCTACTGGGCGGCACTGCCGAGCAGAGCCTGACCCATCCTCTGACACCCTCCCTTTAGATACTGACAGACACTGACGAGGCCCCATCCCAGTCACCTCCTCCCGGGGCTGACCAGGCCCATCTCCCTCTTCCCTCACGAGTGACATTCTCCAGACCCTTGAGGAACTTCGCAGCTCCAACACGCTGCGCTCCCCTCCTGGGGCAGCACAGCCCCTCATCCC
>VWZU01008059.1:144288-201154 GCA_013397095.1 Sterrhoptilus dennistouni | reverse complement strand
CGTGGGTGGCGGCCGGCGCAGTGCGCATGAGTTCGGGCCGGCAGCTCGGCTGAGCCGCTCCGGCCACCTGTCCGGGCTCCTCCAGCCCTCGGCTGCGAGAGGCGCCGACCCCAAAGCCGGTGAGTGCTGCTCCTCCTCGGGGGGCTCCCCTTGCCCTGTGTGGATACACAGCTGAGGGAGTCTTGGCTCCCCCTGGCTCCGGGGTCCGCTGCCGTGAGGGGACGAGGCCGCGGAGCTGCGCGCCCACCACGGGAAGGGTTCGCGTTGCTCTTATTAACTCGCTAATAGATTTTTAATTGCTCTTCTCTCCCGTTCCGAGAGCAGCGGCGGCCGGGACGCCGGGTGTGCTCTGTGTGGGCTCTGGGGGACAGGGACCGGGACAGGGGCCGGGACAGCCCCATAGAGCAGCTTTGGGCTGGCTTGGGTTAGTTTTGGTACACAGGGCTTGGGTTAGTTTTGGTACCACAGGCGGGAAGGAGAAAAAACTATCAGCAAACTGCTGCCCTGCCGTGTGTGAGGCTCGGCTTCCCGCTATTGATTTGAGCTGTTAAGAATTTTTTTTTACCCCTGTGGTTTTTCTTCGTGCCATGACCTGAAATTTGCTTCTGCTAATCGGCGAGTTTAAATAATACATTTAAGTAAAGCTTTCATACCGTAAAACTTTTATGTCTGTTGTTCCTGCCTGACTAAGGATGATAAGGAACAGCTGCCTTGTACCTCCTCTTTGCTTTCCGACCGTCTGCAATTCAGGGTTTCTGTCAGAAAAGGCTGTTGGTGTAAACAGTGGCAGATTGTAGTTCAGGATACTTTTCTTCCCCTTTTCCCTGTCAGGTGCCTTTTCCATCTGGAGGTGGTGAGCATGAGATGGTTGGTGCTTCTTAAGGTCTTTAATCTGAGGTGGTTCGGGTGAGGTTTAGTGCGTATAAAGAGAAAGCACAGCCTTAAAAACGCTCCCGGGATTTTCAGTAATCCGGGATCTCAAGGGCATGTTTCCTGAGTAGTTTTTGTTTTAGTGCGGCAGAGAGAGGAGGGTGCTGGAAGTGGAGCTCTCTGTGCTTGGTCTTGTGTATGGGTGTAGCAAGAGATTCCTGTGGTAACAAACGTGCAGATGAAATATGAAGGAGATAAGATAGCCTCTTCTGAGTCTTTCTAAATATTTTCCAAGGATTTTAAGCTATAACAAGTATAAGAAATGTAACAGTTTTTTCCCTTCCCCTCCCTTTTATGAAAGGCACAGAAGGAAACACTTCTTTCCAAACCCTAAAGCCTAAGTCTTAGCTTTAAAAGCTTTTGCAATTTCTAGCTTATGCTAATAAAAAGGTATTATTTTAAGACTTTGACACAGATCCTTGACTAATGCAGCATTGTAGATGGCCTTCCTTGTACAGGGAATACTTTAAAGAATTATGATTGTGGCTTTTCTCCTTCTTCTGCAGGAATTACTGTTGTATAAGGGGGGAGCTGATGTTTAAACAATAAAAGGGAAAAAAAAAGTTGCTTTCTTGGGTCTCTGAGAAATGAAGGCATTACTTATTTCTCAGAAATGGAATAGATTTTCCCAGCAGTGTCTTTCTTATCAATGATTTGTTTGGGGGTTTTACAATAGAGAGTGAATGAGTAGATTGAAGTTTTATTACTAGAAGTGCAAGTAATGCCTGGCATTGGAAAGGAACAGGGAGATTTCTCTATTGCATCTTTGTTTTGTCAGTAGTAACACTCTTCTTATCCTGTTGGTTATAGCTGCTTTTTTCTCTGCATGCCTCTGAGAGAAATATTAACCAAGAATGTTGGCAGACAGATTGCTGGTTGGATATAGTAACTGGAACAACTTAACTCCTGAGCAGTTGACAAGTCTCAGGCTGACTGACCTTCTGAAATACTGGAGCATGAAAATAAATGAGCGTATGAATGTGGCTTTCAAAGCCAGCCAGACAGGCTGTTACTGTTACCAAATCCTCCCTTCTCTTTTTATTTTTTTTTAATTAAAAAATAAAAGCAAGTGATTTTAATTTCCAGTATAACTAACTGCTTAAATATATTCTTTTCAATTGGGTGTGTATGTGTTATCCTTGTACCAAGTAAAGTCCAGGGCCAAGACTCTACTGCTCTGTTTTGCCAGTGCTGTTTTCAGCTTTGTTTACCTCGGGCAGGCAGACCTTTATGCACTTACATAGGAATTAAATGTCCAAAATTAGTTAATTTTAAAAGTATATACCCATGCTTTGTGCTTCAGACGTCCTCTGCTTTCTTCCCCACACCAGCACAGCAGGAAACACAAAAAGAAACACAGGAGAGCAGCCTAAAATCCAAATTGTGAGACTGTGACACAGCTGTACTGGGGCTGAAAATTGTCTTGGTATCCTAAATAGTGTGTAAACCAGGATTTGGCTCACCATTGCTATGACTGTAGCAGCAGTTACATAATGAAACCCTAAACCCCAGCAATGCTGCACCTGTAACAAGACAGAAGTTGACTAATTACAGAGGCGTCTGTGCCTGAAATTGTTTATGTACACTTGGTGGTTCTAAAGTGTTGGCTGTCACAGATAGCACCACCCTGATGTTAACAGGGGAGATTTAAAAAGAGTAACTTGAAAGGAATTGGATGCTTTCCTTGTTGAGATTTTGCATGAGGACATTTGAAGTCAGAGGAGAGCTCAGCCATCACCTGGATGTGTTTAAAGCCCCATACGGGACTGGAGGAGGCAGCTCTGGGTATCACATGTAGTTCTCCCACTGAGCAGCTGCTGGTCATGAAATCTCAACTGGAGAGTGCCAGTGAAAGCCTTATCATTATCCTTGGGTAAGACCTTAATCTACAGAAAAGTAACTACTTGTCACTGGCTGTAGTTTTGTTTCTTAGTTGGGGCAGGAAGGGATTCTGTCACTGTAAATGAGTGGGAAGTGTGAGCGCTTTAGTGATCTTTGGTGATTTAATCCGCAATGTTGTATAGGAGGCTTTGCCGCTGGCCTTCATTTCGGGCAACAAGATTCAGCTGATGCTATTGCTGATGTAGTGAACTGGGAACAGTTTATTTGCAAGGGAAAAGACAAAGAGATATGTGGGTACATGCGTCACAGATGGCTTTTTTTACCCTGATAAATTCTATCTTGAGGGTGGACCAATGTGCTTAGCATCATCAAATCCTGCACTGGTATTCCACTGCCTGAAAAGAAGGAGCATTTCCCAAACACTGCAGAGAGGAGTATGAGGCAGGGATGAGCTATGTTCTTGTGCTGGCTTATGTAACAAAGTCTCTAAAGCATAGGGTCTCTAAACTGTAAAAAGGATGTTCTTGAAAATCTAGAAAGACCAGTTAAGAATGAAGCACTGTATGGAATCCTCATTTTCTGGTATCATCAGGCTTGGATTAACATGGTCAAAGGTGTGACCTTAGGCATTGTTTCTGAGCAAAGCATGATTTGGAAAATTCAGTGTAGTAATTGAATTATTACTTACGTGATGAAAATGTTGATTTGTGATTTTTTTCCTTTCAAGTTTTTCTCTATATTTGAAATCCAATTCACTGAGCCATTTAAGCATATGATAGAATGTCCTAGTGAAGTCAGACAGATTTAAGTTTTACTGAATTGGTGCCTTGCCCATCTAGTTCTTTCAAAAAATGTATGTACACAGGATTAGTTATTTCACTGTTGGCAGCTCTCACAAATTCTAGTGCGAGTTGCATGAATGACATTCAGTGTGTTTCTTGAGGCTACAGCTTCCAGATTTAGAGGACTGAGAGAATCTTTGTTTTTAGCTCTAAAACTAACGGATTTTGTAGCTCCCCAGCTTGCAGAGGAAAGTTTGAATTGTCACAAGTGTGCCGCAGAAACCAGAAAGTTTAAAACAAACTATTGGGGTTACATGCAATGAATTCTGGGAGAGTTGTGTGGTTGTTGTCACTGTGTAATTACTTTGATGTAGTTGTGTATCTGTCATGGGCTGCTGTGAGAGCCCCCTGAGTTCACACTTGGCTAAACGTTCAGTCCTGCTTGTCACCTGTTCTGCAAATCAGTATTGATATCCAAGGAAGTGTCTATAAAAATGCTGTTGGCCTGGCTCTCATTTAGCAGACCTTTCTGTTATAGATTCTGTGTCTGTGTATTTCATTGTTGTTATTTTTCTATTAATAGTCAGCATTTCTATTTGTCTGGCCATACTGTGGTGACAGTCTCTCTCTGAACAAGAGCAGGAACCTTTCTGGGTTACTGGATGTTAAACAGCCATGACTGTTTTGAACACACAGGATTTTTCATGGGCAGATAAAGACTGTGAATCACACTCAATGATATCACAAGCTTCCACTTATGATGTGGAGAAGAAAAGTCAGAATTTAACCATGTTGGCCAGTTTTGGTTTACCTTGGTTTCTAAACATCAGCTGTTGTTTGTTGTTACTTCATTTTTGTTTTGTTTCTTTCTGTAAGAACAGCTTATAAATGTACTGAGTCTGAATCTGTGGGGGTTTTATACGTTCAGCAAAACCTCATCAGTTTATCCTGTGGACTCCTGGAGTTAGTCACCTTGCCTGTGAGGTTTGGCCTCTGTAGGCAGTACTGTCACTTAGTCTATTCTTCTTCCAAAAAGCTTCAGTCTTACTGTCCATCACAAGAGTGGGATTACCCCTAAAGCTGAAGGATTTACTCAGTATTTCACAGACTGAAGGAGGTAAGAAGAATTCAGTTGCTGACAGCCCTGTTCAGAAGGAGGAAATGGGTTAGTTTTGAGGAGTTTAGCACAGCAGTGGCTCAGTGAAGGTATGTCATGGGCCAGCTGGTTTTGTTCAGCTCTGGTCTTGTACAGCTGGTTCAAAGGTATGTTGCAGGAGCACTTAAAACAAAGAAAAAATCATGAGGTTATTATATACAACTACTTGGCCTGTTTTGGGAAGCGCTGTGGTCTCCTGACTGCAGCATGCAGGAATCTGAATGAATTCCTACTCTCCTTTGCCTTGTTTTCCTGCTCTGCTGCCAGCTGTCAGAGCTGATCAAGGTCTCCGGTCTGCCCCTGTACCATCATTTTTATAAATCCATCCCATGGTAAGACTTCTAATGACCACAGAGTGTTTCCAGGTGTTTAACTCTCCAAACTCAACCACCACCATGGAGTGCAAGGTGCTGACGGTGTGTGCAGAGCTGAGTGTGTGCATTGCTGTGTCTGTGCACAGCTGACAGATTAAACCAACCTTGAAGTTCACTGGCCACTTCTGTTTCAGTTGAATCACTGAGAAAGGGCTGGTTAAGAACAAAGGCAAAGTCTGTGTGATGCTCAGAGTACAACAAGGCTTAGAAATCTACCTTGAGAAATGTTTCATGCAAGGAGTGTTCTAGAAATTGTATGTATAGTGAAAGGGACAGACCGATCTTGTGCTCTTTTAAAAATGCATGATAATTTTCTAAAAATTGTCAACTCACCTTAAGTATATTGTGCAGTTAATGGCCTGGTGCTGCTGTCTGCTGACTTTTGGCTCCTGGCTTACGCAGCAGTTGATTTTTACCATTTAAATGTCTTGCACTTTTGTGGGATTGATCTTTTTGCCTATTAAGCTAGTCTTCAAACAGGATTGTTAATAAAAAATTCTTTCAATCTCCTGCTACTATAGAAACAGTCCCTTGTAAATGCTAACATTGAGCTTCAGTGAAGAAGTAACCTTAGTCAGCAAAACTGTAAACATCTCCTTTCTGAAAGGACAGACTGCACCTTATCTTTGATGGCAACTTAATGCGTTTTCTTTGAATTATTTGCCTCTGTCAAAGCAAAATTAAATCTTTGGAGGTGAAATTCAGTGCTAACTTTAGAATCTTTCAATTTCCTCCTTCTACTCTCTTTAAAACTTGCACGATATGTGACTTGTATTGTTCTAAATATCTCATGAAGGCTATCTCTGGCGTAACCAAGAAGTGATCACCTCAGATGATAGAATCACATCTGCCCTAAGGTGCATTTCTGGTTTAATATCTGGGATCCTCTCTGCAAATAGTACTGTTCCTGTCACACTTCTGCACTCCTGTGTCATGGTCTGATATTTTTTTATTATTAATCCCTAATGGTACAGGCACACATCTCTTAAGCCAAGCTAAAAAATACCCAGCTACAGTGACTGAACAACAAATCCCATTGTGAGCAACTTTCATATTTAATGCATCTCTGAAGGTCAAGAGGAACAGCTGCCTGTCATCCTGCTGTTCCTGCTCTCTCTGAGCAAGGTTACCTTATTTTTGAACCCTGCTTGTTGCCTTGGCAATCCTACTGAAACAGACAGTGGGGTCTGGAAATTCGTTAGATTCTTGACTATTTGTATCTTAAACCTATAAAGTCTTTCACTTAATAGAGATGACGTAAAGGGGGTGAAGAGACTTCACTGTTAACCACGGTTAGGAGAGGAATTTGTCTGTAAAACATACTGTATGTATTGCAGCAGTGCTGGGCAGCCTCCCATCAGCTTTAGCTGCTCTAGACAGTGTACAAAGGTGTAGGAGTTTCTCAAAGCATAAAAAAACACACAGCAAAGGAGAGAAGAAATAATGTATGTGAATGAATTATGATTTTATTTACATGTACCTTTGATGTGTTAAAGATGATGTAAAAGGGGGGTGGGGGAAATCATCCCCCACACCTTTTCTTCAGGCTCACAGGCCATTGCACGGCTCCCAAGCTTTTCTGAAAGGAGTAAAACTCCCAAAGAAGCCACAGTTCCCAACACAAAAGCAGGACGGGTGCTGTAATGTTTGATACTGGCTCTTGTGTGGGCGGCTCTCTGAACCATTGGCACTCACTGCCTTTAGTCATTGTTCAGGAGCTTTGTGAAACATCTGAACTGGAGCTCCACAGTGAGTAATGGGAGCTTGCTGGGAGCAGAGTTATTTGTTGTTATTTAGATTTCGTGGCTTTAATGTTTATTGCGGCTGAATCTGGGTGTTCCTGCTGTCCTGAATGCAGGTAGCCTGCCATGAACTTAGTCCTGGTTAAACTGAGGTATTGCTGTTGGAGAAAGCAGAACAATGCTCTTAAATACTTCTCCCTCAAAATCTGGGCCTCTTGACTTGTTTCTTGGTAGCATCAATTAATATCTTCTCCTGGTTAGTCTTTAAATGTAGGTTTTATGTATGATATCTATTGTAATCTGCAGCAGTGACCTTTCATTACATAGTCCATAAAATGCTCATAGTTTTGAGCGTAATTCTAGAAATCTTGTAGTTGTTTATAGCGTCACTGAGGGACTTAACAAACATGGCGTGTTCAGTTTATATTGGGGACACCTGGATAAAAATTTGGTGCTGCAACTTAAAGGTGTTGAACAGAAATAATATTTGCCTTGTGTTGAATGTCAATGGGAGTACTCACCTCTTTCTGGTCTTTCTTTTCCTGAACGTCACCTTGGCACTCAAAGGATGGAATCTGGAGTCAGTGGGAGTTTTCTGTGAATTTCAGAGGTGTCAAGATTCTCTGATAGTCTTGCCTGGTAAAAATCATATATGTATTTGTGTGTGTTTGTTCACATGTAGGATTTCAGAGGAGTCAAGATTTTCACTGATAATGTTGGCTTCCAAAAATTGCATATGTTTTCTTGTCTGCATGTGTTTGTGTGTGGCTTTTCAGCACCACGGGGTTTGTTGTAGATGGAGCTGCTGTTGGAGGATGTGTTTCATGCTTGGGCTGCTGTTTTCTTGTTTGGCTCTCTGCAGCAACCGAAGGTACAGCAGCTGCCTCAGTGCTACTGTGTCTGTCTGTCCTGAGAGTTTGAAAACCAGGACCATGAGCATGTTTCTACCTCTCTGGGCATCACTTAAAGCCCATTATCCTGAGGGTGCAATGTATCATTGATAGGTTAAAAAAAAAAAAGGAAGAATGTTCTTTTTGTGTAAAGGTAAGGCTAAATTTGATAGCTAAGACCTAATGTTCATAAGGTCTATGAGATGTTTTTGTTGTGGCAACCCAGTGCTGTGGATTGTGGATGTGCTTCCAAGACTTGCTGGCCTGCAGCCCAGCTGCTTTGTGTGGGAGCTTTCCCACAGGACACGGTGGTGCTGCTGTGCACCTCTGGTAATGTCATAGCCCCCTCCTGGGAGGAGGGATCAGCGGCATGGAATTGTTGCTCAGTATTGGCAGATGTTATCTCACTGCTATGAAACACTAATCAGCTTACCAGAAGGCTCTGGTTTCTCAGCCCACAACTGTGGGGAGCAAGGAGAAGTAATCCAATTGAATTGGAAATGTGGGCTTGACTTTGCTTCTCGTGTGGTGTCGCCTCTTGAGCTATAATAAAGGGAGAAGCACTTGGGAAGCAGGAGCATCTCATTTAATTTGTGCAGTGTCAGGGGAATGGTGTCCATTTCCCAGCTGGTTGCATGTAACATGGCACTTCAGGACCAGCTGTTTTGAGGAATGTGTCACTGCTGTTCACAGCTCACAGGCAGGGTGGGTGAAAAGATGGACTGTGGGCAAGCAAGGCAATTTCTCATTCCAGAGGGTTCTTTAATGTATCAGACCAAGGAATGAGCTGGGTTTTGCTTTTTGCCTACCCCCTGCTCATGCTGTTAGTGCACTAAGATGACTTCTGTGTTCATGTCCTTGATAATAAGAAAAAAGTTCTGCCAGAGTGTTTTGGGAGATGACGACAATTCAGAGGTTTTACAGAACTGGGCATTGGGAAAGCTCAAAAAGCTGTGGGCTTTTGCTCCAGTGAGTGCTGGTGCATATGTCTGTTTCAGTAAGTGTCTTCCAAATGTACAAGTACTGTTTCTTCATGGCTGACTGAAATAAAAGCTCTTGGAGCTTTAAAATGCAATTTGTAATGTGCTGGTGCAAAAATGGCACCAAGTTCTGCTCCTGGATCTTTCACCAGAAGCAGGTGGCACAGAGCTGCTTCAGTAGCACAAGTTAACTGCAGCAGTGTTTGGAAATGAATGAGGTCGTTTCCCTTATGTGATTCAATAAATAGAATTCTTGTTTAAAACTAAATAAAGATAAAGATACTTGAGCTGGGCCAGTTGGTATCTCACCCAGTGGGATTTTATCACTGTTAATGATGTGCCATAATGGAAAACACAAACTGTATTTGTAGGACAAGGATATATGCAGGGACTTTGCTTCTAACTGTCCACAGACATCTGGTTTGGAAGCACAAGAGATGGGGTACAGAACCTTTCTGTGCTGTATTTTTAGTCATCTTTTTCAACAAAAGGTTATTTAAAAGATGCCCATAAAGCAGTAGATGTGCTTCAGGTCATAAAGATATGCCCTTTATTAACTTGTGTGGGATTTTTTTTTTTTGCCAATTATTTTCCATTCCTTTTGTAGTGTTTTAACAAGCAGACTTAACCCCTTCCCACATTTTTCTCTGTTTCCAGACATGAACAAAGCGAGCAGCCCCACGTAATACCCTGATGGCATTTTGTGCTGCGTCGGGATCAGCCAGTCAAGGTGTGATGCCTGGCAATCTCCTGGTGGGTTCTCCTGAAATGGCAGCTGAAATCTCTCCAGAGCACACACATGGGAGCATGGAAAGGGCTGGCAGTGTGGAGAATCATGGCAGCCAAGCTAGATGCAGGAATCTTGTCTTGGTAAGTATTTAGTGATACAGATTTCATTAATAGCTCTGTCCACATCATGCGATTTTTGTTTTGTTAAGATTGATTTTTGCCATTTCTAATCCTGAGTAGTTGCTGGTGGTGTCTCGGTTGTTAAACTCAAAGGCCAGAAATAACTTCTCAGCTTTGGTGTAACAGCTTGTTATTCTGGTCTGATTCTCTCTGAGAGCTTGGAGGATTCTTCTCTCCAGCCTGTCCTCCCAGAGAACCAGGAATGGCAGTAAGGGCTGCTCTGCCCTTGCTTTCATAAATAGCTCATAAAGAAACTTAAGGATAGTGGTTGTTCTACACACTGCTTTTTGCTTAATCTCTTTGTTGACGCTCCTGAATAAAGGTCTCAGCTTCTTCCACCTTAATTAGATGAGTAACAAATATGTCACCACAAACAAAGCCCTGCTTTAGTGAGTATGAGTGTGTGGCCATTTAAATCGTGAGTGAGTAACTGAGGGAGTAGGATGCACTTCTGCATTCTTCCCAATTATCAGGGTGAATCAGGTAGTGAACTCAACAGTACACTTTGTACTGTGACAGGCTAAGCCTAGAAAGCAGGTATGGTTCCTTCCATATTTTTTTTTATCATCCCAACCACTTGAAAAGCATCAATTTTTAATGGAGGAAAGAGCACTCTGGTAAACATGCTTGCCCCAAGTGGAAATCTAAATCTCTGTCTTGCCTTAAACATGGAATTAGGCTTTCTGTCTTTCCCTCTGCCCTCCCTGATAGCTTCCTTTAAATGTGGTAGTTTTCTGTGGAAGACTAAATGGAAAAACCTGTATTTATCTGTATACCTCAGACACACTCATGGTTTTGTGCTACTGTGTGAGCTTTCTGGCAGCTGGAGGCAATTCTAAAGCTGTTCCTTTTTTTGTTGTTTCTACTGAAAATACTTATTGTTAATATGACACTCTATCCTTCAGCTTGTGTTGCTAGTTAAAACACAAAACAAGTATGATGAAATTTAGTTCCTTAACTGTTTCTGATCTGTTCTAGAAAAAAGTTGTGAAGGATCAGGGTGGAGGGAGGTTAGGTATACAATTTGGACTCAGGAAGTTAGTGTATGTTGTTTATTTTATGAAAGCTGGTTGAATTTTACAGAATTATGATGGAAGTAGTACTTTGCTAGAGAATTACAACCTAATTTTACACAGAATCGCAAGTTAATTTTGCTTATTACTCTACCACTAGTTTACAGATTAACACAGTAATAGCCAATCATGCTTTCTTGGGTTTTATTCTTAGCTGCAGTACCAGGCATGAGACTAGCCATTTGAAAAAGGTCATTATTTAATAACAAAACTATGTATAAATCAGTCTGTTTGTACAGTCTCATCCCAGGTCTGCTGTGTCAGGGTGTGACGTGAATTCCCTTAGTCCAGCTAGACCCTGCCATGTGATAACCCATATGATGATACATCAGCTAGAATTGGAATCCCTTCCTACTCTGTAATGCAGTAATTTATAGATGGAGTAAAAGTTGGCTGCAGGCTCAGGCAATTCCCATCAGACCTGTGAATTAGCAGTTCACAGAGCCTTCAGTTTGTCTTGTTTGAGTTTGTACATGAAGACACTGAATTGTGTACCAACAAATTTAATTGGGATGCCACAGATCCCCTTCCACGATTCTTCTTCCAGCAGTGTAGTAGGGGTGGCATGTCCAGTAAGGCTGATAATTTGCATGTGTGGAGTAACAGGTTGGACAATATAAACTCTTCTCAATACAGGCATAGTTTCAGTTTCTGAATTTGAGAGGGAGTCTGTGTTAAACTGAATATGAAGGAAATTTTGCCTAATTGCCGGATTGGGCTCCTAGAGACATTATCTACTTGCTTCAGTAGTTTTGTTATAAAAGTTCAGAAGATGCAGAAACTTTGGCCTAATGAGAAGAAAGAGATAGATAACTCTGTGTAGGTAAAGAATATTTATTATGCCAGTTCTAAGAAAGGAGGGGATGTATTTTCAGGGACACTGGACCCTGAAACAGAAGCAGCTAAAGACCTAACTGCCTCTTCATTTATCACTCTCCTGGGTCTGTTCACCTAAAGACATGGCAAGAAAGGTCAGGGTTGGCTTTGATTTTTTGGGCTCTTCTAATGGCATTGCAAAGGAAAGAAGTGTGACAGTGCTTCTTATGACAGGCCTGTACTGGTGCAGGTTTCTTCCTACTTGATAGTAAAAAAACAGGCTTTTAAGCTTCTCAGTGTCAAACTGCATTGGTCACTAAATATAACCTTTGTATTGCATCTGTGGAATTCAAACAAACCCGGGGATGTGATAATAGGGACAAACACTTGGACTGGCTGTAGCCTTTGCTGACTGCTCACAGCTGGTTTGGCTGACTCCTGGCTGGTTCTTCATCCTGTCTGTGCTGGCATCACTTGCTGGGAGCTGGTTGTCAGTTTAGAAATTACTAGGAGATGGACACCAATTGCCATGTGCTAAAAAGGCCTTAAAATTCTGTGTGTGGGATCCTTCCCAGTCAGCTGTTTTCACTTCAGTTTAATTTTGCCAGATTTTTCAGCTTCTCTTACCTATATAGTGATGCTTTCAGTTAATCTTTGACAACTGCAGGCCTCTAAGCCAAATTTATTTTTTTAAATTGAAAGCAAGATGCTGCCTTGATTTTTAGAAGTATTTCCATAGAAATTATAGATGTTCAGGTCTAGATTTATTCTGCCAAATCTGTCACAGCAGGTTGAGTTGAGATGAGAGGAATGTATGCTTTGATATCTTCATCTCAATGTACATTAGTAACTATAAAAGTCATTACATATGAGGACAGGAATTTGCACATATATTTTGGGTTCTTTTTAACAAAGAGGGAATCCATACATCTGCTTGAGAGAAGTGTATTTTCTTGATGCATGGAATCAGTTGCACTTATCCAAGGGTGAGAGCAAACAAAAACACTCTGTTCTTGGCAATTCTACCTTCCAAAACCCAGTCTGGAATGACACTGCCTGACATACGGTAAAAGAATTAACTTGCCATGAAATACAGTTGCAGCAATTTAAGGACACTTAATTTCAAAGATAAAGCTAGGCTAGGTAGGTCTTGGGTTTTTTTGAAGCAATTTGTCTTGTTGCACTGACTGAATAGGCACAGACCAGCTTCTTAAAGCCAATCCTGCTTCTCTCTGATAATTGGACTGGGTATCTATTCTCAGCCATGAGTAACTGCTTTAGTTCCTATGTGTGAATAATGTGCCAGGACAATTGTGCTACCTGTGAAAACCATGGCAGAGGTGCTGGGTGTACCTGAAGACAGCTGTGCTAATTGGAACTGCACTAATAATCTCTGTCAGTGCCTTGGATCTGTTGCTGCAACTTCAGTACTTTACCTTCTGTATCTGAAAATGTCTTCCTGAGTGATGGCTTTGAGGCATAGTGAGTTCTTGTTATTGGTGGATGACACTGTGGTTTTTATTTTATTTTTTGCCTTTGGATCAGACAGATCCTTGGTTAATGCCACAGTTCTCCACCACTCTTTTTGGGGCAGTGGTGACCTCTAGACTTTGTTCAAGTGACTATTTCATTTGATCACTAATCAAATGGCTTAAATTGGGAGAGGCCATGACTCTGAAAAAGGGATTTTACTTGTTCTGATTGTTATTTCTTCAAACAAGCTTCCTCTCTGGCTCTAGCAAGACTTGACAGCCAGTCACTGGAGATGGTTTGTCACTCTTGGATCCTTTGTCTAGTACAGGCGACATTCTGAACATTGGTTACATAGACATGAAGAAGGAACTATGCTGTGAGTATTCTGAGCTGGCTCAGTGTTTTGTTTCACACACTCAGCCATTTGACTCAGGGGTGACCTGGTTGTTTTGTAGTTATCTCTTGTAGCCTATAAATTTGTTGTTACGATCCTTATCCTTTTTTGGATCAGCACAGGTAATTCAGGTGCAACAGACCTGGCATTCTAAGAGCACCATGTTGGTATCTCTCTACCTCAACGCCCTGAAGAGAATCCACTGGGAATCCAGTGTGGATTTAGGGGTTCTGGAAGAGGACAGATCATGTGTCTGTTAGCCCACTGCCACCTTTTTTCCTCACAATTTGAATGAGTCTTGTGAATGCTGAGCTGCACTTCAGGTAGATTCAAGGGAAAGTCCTGAGATAGACTCCTTTCATAAAATGGATGTGTTTTTTCCCCCTTGACACTGATACTCCACAGGCTTTACTGTACTACAAGACCTTTCATCGTGTCCAAGGACTTTGCCAAATAACAATACACAAAAAATGAGAAGAATTTTTGACTGTTTACTTTGTATGGATGCAGCTGCCTTGGGGCAGGTGGAAGCCATTCCTTACAGGGTGTGGAGAGAGCTATGCAGTGCTTCATCCACTTTAAACTGATGTTAGTATCGCCTGGAAACAGTGTGCCTTGGAAAAATAAGAGCCGGACTCCTAGCAAGGAATGATCTTTGTGTAAAATATAGAGAAAAAATGAGAATATAGATCTTGAAGGCAGTCTGGGCTCTGTGCACAAACCGTATCATTGTGCTTCAGGGCAGGATCTGGTAGAGATTATTCCAGCAGGTGGGCAGATCTGCTTTTTAAACCATGCTGATAGACATTCCTGAACTTCCAGAGTGTCTTCTTTGTATATTCCACTACTTTTCATGGAAGACTTGCATTAAAGTTTGTGTGGATAATGTGGAAGCTAACTTCTGCTTGTCTCACCTTCAGTGAATGTAGAGAAGATTTGTTGTGATTATGAGTGGGCAATTTTTTATATGTCAAAACACATGCCGGGACACAGGGCTGCATCTGCCCACCACTCATTCATTCTCCCCTGTTTTAAATGTAAGGTGCTCCATTATCTGAACCTTCCTGTGCAGCCAGGCTCACAGCACTGTGTGCTTTGTTCTGGACCCTGTCCAGCTTGGCTGCATCCTTTCCAAAGTTCAGCAACTGAATCTGAACTCTGTGTTCCAAATGAGGATGTGCTGTCGTGTCATCACTCTGGTTAATATATCCCAGAATGAGATCTGCATCTCTAAACAGCAGATTTTTTCCCCCCTCTTTATGGCACTTAAACTGACAGAATCAGAGATTGCACAGGTGCCTTGCAGTAACTTCATCCCAGCATCATTTTTTTGTTCATCTGTGGGTTTATTTTTGGGGACCATGTTATAAGGGTTTCAAATCAAGGTATGTTCTTTTACCTATTGGTCAAGTCAATAATGCTCTCATGAGAAATTAGCTTGGTGTCAAATGATTTGATTTTTTAATGAAAATTACCTAGTGGCTTTTGCCTGAAATGTCTCCACTTTTTTCTCAATGTTGTTCTTTCTTTTTCCCTTTAATTTCTATAGGCTGATCAGCCTGATTTTGTTTATCAAAGAGATGTCTTCAGAGTTTAAATAGATATTCAGCTTTCGTTCTTTAAAAGTAGGTTAGGAGTAATTTAGTCAGTTTATGATTTTAGCTCATCTAGTTTATCTTTTAAGTGCTTGTAGATAATTTGTTTCCTCACTTAGGACCTATTGATTATATGCTTTGCTACCTCTTATGAAGCACACGGGTACAATTATGCTTGTAAACTGAAGAAAACAGCACTCAATATTATAGTCTTCTTCACCAAATGAAATGGTATTATCAAAACCATCAGATAGTGGGTTGTAGAGGAAGCACTTTTTGCCACAGCACACAATTACACTCTGGAACTCCCTGCCGCAGAATGCTGTGAATGCCAGTCATTTCCATGGCTCAAACAATAAGATGAATTCATGCTAGAAAAGCTCATTAAGGGCTATTAAATACACAGATGCTGATGCATCTGGGAAGTCTTTAAGCCATGTATTGCTGGAAACTGGGAAGGATTTAGGGGAGGGGAAAAAAAAGTCTATCCAATGTACAGCAACAGCCCACTCAGCCTCTCTCCCTAGACCTGTGTGTTCATAGCTGCTGAAGGCTACTGAGCTAAATGGGCTTTTTGGTCTGATCCTGTGCAGTAGTTCATGTTCTTAGCTGTAATTCACTTGCTTCCAGCTTCAGTAACACAACAGTACAATCCATTCCATCTCCCTTTCCTGTAAATCTAGTCAGAGGTACTTGACTTCTGTGCTGAAGCTTTTATACATGTTCTCATACAGTTCCTGCATGCAGGGATTTCCTTTTCACCCCTTCTAACAAGTAGAACTGCCTTGTTATTAGCAGACTGTGGCCCAAGTGGTGCTGCACTGGCCTTTATACTACACATTAGTTTGATCCCTTCATAGTCCTTTTGAGAAGCATCCAGTCACTTCTTTCCTATGGAATTGTGCCTGTTAATTCTTCAGTGCTGTCAAGTGATTGATGAATCAGTTGAATCTGGCATTCTCCTGGTGTTTTGCTAAATGAAGTTTGGTTCTTTAGTAGGTTTTATAAGATTTTTTTTTAAGCACTGCAGATGTCTTGGGATTTCCTGTGGTCTGTTTCTGTCAAAGCTGTGCTGGTCTTAGGATTTTAGATCTGGATGTGATGTTCAGAATTTCTTCACATGTGTATGAAAAGTTGTGGGCCTCTGGATATTAAGTGATTGTTTTGAACAGGTAGGAAAGGAATCAACAAATCTTTTCTATGAAATAGAATCTATTCTTCTTTTCTTTCTCTTATTACTTTTTTTTTCCTCTTTTATACCAAACACTGTTACAGCAGACTCTTTCCTGTTTGGCGTAAGCAGGAAACCTTTGGCTGCACAGAGATCTAAAATATTAATGCCAGCTGAACATACTCAGCTATTTCAGCTGTTTCACATCCCAAATTTCTCCTGTCCAAGCAGTCCTTTTAACCCTCCTAATTTAATGTAATTTTAAGCTGAGGCACAAAGTTCAAGTTTCAAATTCAGGCTGTCTTTTGACAGTAGTTTTAAAGTTTGTAGTGTTAGGTGTGTGTGAGATTTAGTTTAGGGAGGTGTGTTTGTGTATCAAGAGTAGGGAGTAGATGGAAACTATGAGGTGAATAACTCAAGCAGCTGAAAAGACTTTTCTTTGACTATTAAAAAACACAGATTCATCAAGAAAAAAGGAGGCCTGGAAAACCAGCCTGGAAAGAATATGAACTGTTCCAGTACTTGGAATATATGGAAAATGAACTAATTGCAAATAGACTTGGTAGCCTTAGTTAAAACTGCCACTTCATGTTACTAGAATTCCTCCCATCTTTTTGAAGGCTTTACTATAATACGAGTAATGCAGGTGGGAATAAAGCAAGTCACTGCTTGCTTTACATCTCTGAGCTCCTTTGGTTTGACCAGCCTGAGTAGGGTTTTTTTCCACTGTGATTGTGTGTCTGAAATGGGATTGTTTCCTTGGCTGGCAAACTGAAACATGCCTTGCCTGAGGGAGTTTCTATCCAGACTGGATGCCTCGCATCTCAGTGCAGTGCCCTGACCTAACACTGCCTATTCTCCAGAGCCCTTGGTTTTGGTTTTGTTTTTTGGGGTTTTTTTTTCTGATGAAATGTCACATTGATCACCTTGAAGGGAAACCACATGAGGAAACAAATCAAAGTGCTAACAGAGATGAAGTTGGCCTTTCACATCTTGGTATGCTGTTTATTACAAATGTGTTTGCGAAGGGATGGTTACTCAACTTATATCCTGTACCTAAAGGGACACTGCTCATTTCAGCAAGATCCATGAGGGATGGTTAAATCAGGCAAAGCTCTCCTGCAAATCTTGCCTGGCATGGAAAAACGTTCAGTCTTGCAGCACAGAAAAGGATGGAAGGAAGTGCTTTTGGAAGTCTTTGCTTCCTTGCTTTATTCATTGCTCAGCTTGATCAAACAAGCTCATGTGGGAGCAGTTTTTTTAGGTGCACACAGTAATTCCTGTACCACGCTCTGGATTTGTTGCCACTATGACCTTCTTAAACACAACTCCCTCTTCTTTTCCTTTGCCTGTGTAAGTCTGGCTCTTCCAGTGAGCTCACCCTAAACAAAAGGTTCTTGGAGTTCTGCTCAGCTCCAGCTCAGGGCTACCTAACTACGGCTCCTTTCCTGTCATTCTCTCGCCTACTAGACATAGCAGCCCTATGAGTATTTGGGTGGGGAAGGAAGGAGATTGCAACATCCATTAAGGAAAAAAAACACACACACACAAAAAAACCAAAAAAAAAAAAAAAAAAAAAAAAAAAAAAAAAAAAAAAAAAAAAACAAAAAAAAAAAACACCAAGAAAGGAAAGCTTGTCTGTCTCTTGCTTTTCAAGTGCAGCTGTAAAACTTTCCTTGGCCTTTGAAAACTGACGTGTGGTGTGGCTTTGAGCTGTGGACTACGTCAGCCTTTGAAGTTCATCTTTTAAACCAGCAGTGGCAAATGGCATCCAAATTTCAGCTTTTGTAGCAGTTTTGCTGTGAGCTGGAATAAGTTGCTTAGTCTGACAGTACACTGTGGATAGTAAGACTAAGTTAGAAATAACCACACCTCTCTGCATCTTTCCCACCCACCTAATGTTCTATTGGCCACACAGACAAAGGCAGCTAAGAGCCTCAAAGCATTTATTTTCTCATCTGTAATATTCTGAGTGCTTGGAGATCAACTGCCCCTGGGGTACAATGCAGCACATTATATTTCTTAATCTATAGGCATTACTTTCCTACAGAGCTACGTTGTTCTTATTTTTAATGCTGAGAATGGGGATAAAAGCTTTGTTTGTGCAAGGAATTAACAGGTAGAGCTAAGAGCTGCACTCAAGTTTTTTTAGTCTAATCTAATGTAAGATGATCTGAACAGGCATGGTGAGTTTGAAGCAAGTTGTGCTGCCCTAGCAAGAATGTGCTGCCTCTTGGATATTTGTACTGCATACCTTTATGTATTTACCTAAATTCTCCCAGCCCTCTACTGAGAAGTAGCATTTTCTACCCTGTCTGCACGTGCAGTGACGTGTCCTTGGTGCTTCATGTTGAGTTACTGACAGCAAAGTTTCCAGTATTTGCTTGGCAGGGGAGAAATTCAGTCCAGAAAAGGGAAAACCTCACTTGCTTTTCAACAATATATGCTTGCATTCCAGAACTTACACAGGTCTCTTGGAAGATGTCTTCCCTGTATCTATTATTTTAATGCAGTGCCTTTCTTAATCATTCTTTGTCATCTCCAAGCTTCTGGAAAAGTGAGTGTTTCCCAGGGTGGAGGGAAAAGAGTGTAGTGCATTGCTGCCCGCCTTTGCATAGAGATAATGTGTTAATCAAGTTAATTAAGAGCAGTGACTCAGAGAAAATGAAGACTGGATCATCCAAGCGGTTATTTATCACTTCTGTGGTCTACAGGATTATTTCCTGCTGAAGAAAATAGCCTAAGGCACTGCACTGTAGGGAGCAGGTCTTCATATTTATTCTTGGGTTCTCCTTTCTCTAACTCAAAGGTAAAATCTTCAGGAAACAATCTCCTTCCTTACTATTACCTCTTTATAATCTCTTATATACCTCTGGATAATTTATAGTTTGTGGTGGCAGAGACACTTCTCAGCTCCAGCTTTGCCTCTAGAAGCCAAGTCATTCTTTGGACTTGAGCTAAAAGGGAATCAACCCATTTCTGGGACTATCCTGAGTGCACCCTTTCCCTCCCATGTTGTTCCCCAAGCCTTGTCCCTGAATCTGTCACAGAACATAGTTTGCCCCTCAGTTTGGGATCAGAAGAAGCCATTCTAACCCTTGCTAAGGCACAGGTGAGTGTAGGGGTGTTTTTGGTTTGTTTGGGCTTGTTTTGTTTTGTTTGGGTTTTTTGTTTGTTTAGAGTTACTTGGGGTTGTTGGTGTGGTTTGGTTTTTTTTGTAGCTCTTACGGCTTTTATGATCTTGTAGTAATTTGTTCTGTGCAGCTCAAATTAAGACTTCTTTGCTAAACTAAAGGATGTGTTACCAATTACTGCTCTTTTGGTTTTTAATGGGGTTTTTTTGGGGGTTTTTTTGTGCTGTAGCATTGTAATGTCTAAATGTCTCATTGGGAAGGTGTCAATCTTTGTGGTTTTTTTTCTTTTTTCCCTGTAGGATGATGAAAGTATGAAATACTTAACTCATGAAGAACAGGATGTTCTCATGTTCTTTGAGGAAACCATAGATGCCTTAGAAGATGACTTGGAGGAGATGGCCCTACGTGACAGTGGCATCCACTGTCAGTCCCCAAGGTCAACAGAAGAAAATGTGTCCAGTCATTCAGAGACTGAAGATATCATTGACTTGGTGCAGTCCACACCTGAGAGCAGTGACCATGAAGGCCCTTCCAGCAGAGATACAGAAACAGGTAGTTGTGTTTCTTCCAAATGTGGGTTTTCCCTTTGATCCAGCCCTGACTTATTCCAGTTATCCATAGAAACAGCTGGAGAAATTCTGTACCTTCCCTACTACCTCAAGATAAATTTGTTACTCATCAGGTGCTCCAAGGACTGTGATTTTAATTTGCCTTGAGGTTTTTTAAATTCTTGCTGCTACTGTAACTTTTTTCCTAATTTTTCCTTTTCCCTCATGGGGGTCAGGCATCTGATGAAGTTGCTGGTTTGCTGTCTCAGTCTTCTGCCTGGAGACTGAGTTGTCACTGTTGTGCACAGTCATTGCAACAAGGCAGGCTGTATTCAGCAGCCTGTTCATTTTCTGCTCTTCTCCAAGACTTTTTAAGATTTTCTCGAAGAGTTTTAAGATAGCAGATTGTTTCCAGTGTTACTCTGAGTGGGACTGAAAGGCACAGGATCCTGTCAGTGAGTTTGTGACAAGATAGCATATGGCATGTTGTTTTTGTCACCCTGTAGAGTGTGTTCTCTCTGTTTGGACAATGAGTCTATCAGCTTGTACACACAGTGGGATGCAACGTGTCCTCTCCTGGCTGTTTTAATAAAAAATAAGAACTGCAAAACTCTTACGAAAGAGCAGCCATTGAAGCACAGTGAAGCAACATGCAGATTGTGAGTGAAAGGCAGAGAGGGCTGTGATAGTGACACATTGTAAACGTGGTGATTTGAGATACAGCATTGCCTGTGAGGTGCCGTTGCTGGGACCTCAGTTATAGTTTCTTCTGGCTATGTGGGCTGAGGGTGAGTTGGAAAGGTGGGGAGAGGGGAGAAATGCTGCCAAAAGAAGCGTTTTAGCTCCCATTCTGCTCTGTGTGAAGAGTTAATGACATCTCTGCTGCTTTTCCTTTCAGTGTTGGATGCCACTGGGAGAGCCGAGAGCCCTCAGCCAGCTGTACCTGCTGACCTGTCCTCACACCCCCCTGCAGCACCTCCAGCCGTGTCTGAGACACTCCCTCCTCCACCCCCTCCTCCAGTGCAGCATCCCAGGCTGCTCCGTTCCGTCCCCACTCCCCTCATCATGGCCCAGAAGATCTGTGAGCAGCAGGTGGAGAGCCGGGCACGCTTCCCCTGCGCCCTCAAGGAAGGGAATGCCGACAGGAAGAAAGGCCCGGTAGCCAACGGTGATTATCCCAAGCACCCTCCTGCCCCCGCCCCCAAACTGCACCGGTTCCCGAGCAACATCAACATAACAAATGCCAGTGGCAGGGAGTTCAGTGAGACCATCTCCAAAGCAGCCGTTAACGTCCAGGAGCGCCGGGCCCAGGTGCTGGCCAACATCACCGGGGGAGCTCTGCTGGCGGCTGAGCTGGAGGAGAAGCTGCACAAAAACGATTTCTTGTCACGGAGCAGGAGCTCTTCCTTGAGGGATCTCTCCTCTGAGCAAACACGCTACGAAGCCCTGACAAAACTCGGCCTAGTCAAGGGGAAGGCAGCTCAGGACCAAGTGGACCATGCCCCAAGCACTCAGCAGCTTGATGTGCAGCCCAAGCAGGCAGAGGCTGTTACCAATGGATATCAAAACATGCACGAGATTCTAAAAAGCGAGCCCAGCCCTTTCCTTCCTATGGGCAAAACTGTAACAATCAAACCAGAGGTGGTTCTTGCCACTAACAAAGTCAGCAGCGCACAGCAGAGCACAGAAAAAAGCTGTAATGATTATAAACAGCCTGCTGTGAGCCTGGACATGAGGAGGAGGTCGGGTTCACTGCCTAGACCTTCAGGATTTCGATCCCAAGGGATAACGGTGAAGTTTTCTGGCCGTGGCTCAACTGAAGAAGCCAGGAGAGAGGCACTCCGGAAACTGGGACTGCTGAAAGAGACTGCCTGACTTGGATGGGAATGTTGTGGCAGTGGGGGGAAAGTCATAGCATGGCTTTGTGCTAGAACAGTCCCAACAGGATTGGGATCAAGTGGATTGGAAGAGAAAAGGGAAAGTTCTCTGCTTCAGGCAGGCCAGGAAGGTATTGGACACTGTAGAGTGGCCACTTGAGTTTATCCCAGAAGGACTGGCACCACGTAGAGTCATGTACAACAGTGGGGTTTGGCTCTCCTTCCTACAGAGATACTCATCTGTTGCTCTTTGTGATGAAGAGGAATTTTATTTAATTAATGCTGGACTGTAGCAGGCAGCATCTCGTTAATGAAGTGTACAGTGCAGTATTGTTGTACATAGCAAACTGAATGGCAAATCCTGCTTTTGCTCTTTCTGAAGCCAAAACAAAGAGCTCCATCTGTCCTGCCCACATGTCTGTCTGTCTGTCCATGGGAGCTCCAGTCACAGCTGAAATTTCTGACACTGTGACACTCTTCTGTGAGTTTTTTGTTGTCTGTGTTATCTGGGTTGGCTTTTTTCCCTGCCAGAGGTGGAATCTTCTGCTCCCTCACTCTGCCCTTGACTCAAAACTGTGCACAGGGTGGCTTCTGCTTCAGCCTCCTCCTGGACAGAGCAGCCCAAGCCTGGAATGGGTGGTTGCCTCACTCTGCTGCTGCCCCTGGATCTCCCCTCCCTTCCCAACCACCTGCTCCTCCATCACACCTGAGCACCCCACGTGTCCAGGGAAAGGCTCCAGGATCTCCACCGGGCACCGGATTTCGCACTGACAGCCAAAGAGTCTCCTGACAATCTGTGACCCCAACTGCTCTGTCCCAGGGAGGACTCACAGCAGAGAAGCCATAGGAACAAGTTAACTGTACCAAAAGTGAGACCCCCATGTCAAAAGTCTTCTCTTTTACGTTAGGGGTTCCTGGCAAGGAACTGCTACTTTTTGAACAGTAGCTGTACTACATAAATTATAAGTTCTGTTACTTCTAAAACTGTCATTTGGTCTTCCTGTAGTTTGACAGCCCTGAAAATCCTCTGTTCACAGCCTTATTTGATTCTGCCCTGCCAATGCATAAGAGAAGTTACAGCCAAAAGTCTTGCAGGCTATGTGGAGTTTCAGGAGAGCTGCATGTAGGAGCACATCATTCCTGAATGGTCCAAGTTGGTGGTATTTTGCCTTTGTTCAATAGACAAGCTAGTAAAGATGGTCCCAAAATATATTTGTTAGTATGTTTTTGGGGTTTTTTTTAATATGGCAAAGCTGCCCTTCCACATTGAAACTCCTTCCCTTTTTTGTATTACCTGAAAACATCAAGAATAGCCACTTTAAAATCGAATGCCAAACTCTCAATTTTTTTTGTTGTTATTCCTTCATGTTTCACTTCTCAGTGTTTGGGATTTTTTTTCTAAAGAGAAAAAAAACTGACTTACTCTCTGCACTTTCTAAAGCCTTGACCAACCCACTCCTTCTCCAGAGTAGCTGAGCAATAAACCTTGGAGAAGAGGAGGGGTGGCTACAGCAGAAACTGACACACCCTTTGGCGAGGAGCTCTGACATAACTGTGATAAACAAGTTTGTAGTTCTTGTGATAAAGTATTTCAAACTTGCTGAGCTGTGCTTGTAAATGAAGCTGTACTGAAGGAAAAACGTTTGTGTCATTCTCAACCTCTGCCTCCTAAGTTAAAGGGGGTTTTTTTTGGTTTGTTTGTTTTTTTAATTATCTGCTCACTGCTTAAATTTTTAATTGCGTTGTTACGGTATCTGGCTGGTTCTGTTGTGTAGTTATTCTTTTCAGTGTTTTCACTGGGTAAGTGATCATGTTCCTGATCATGTGACAGGCTTGCTATACATAAGCAATCAGTAATTAAAACATGTGGCCATTCCTGGGCTGGCAGAGCACTTGGGCATGCATAATCAAACGTGAGAGGTGCTGCTGAAGCAAAAAAAAAGGCTGCTTGTGTGCTGCGAGTAAAGCACAGGCTTGTTCTGCTGGGCTCTGAGTCTGTACTCCTAAATCAGAAGGACAAGGGAGCACAGAAAATACACCCAAGCACGTGCTGCAGTGCAGGCAGGAATGGAGGCTGACATGTGGTTGATGCATCATAATTTATTAACATAACCTGCTAAGTAAATTTAAATGTTTCATGGCCTTTGTGCTTCTAAATCCTGTTAAAGCAAATTCTTCATTATGAATGTGAACTATGTACGAAGCAATCTCCACATCTAATCATTTCTTGCCAGCTCTTCTTTGAGTTGTTTACAGCTGAGAGTCCTTGCTAAGCAAACTTGAGGGGGAAAAAACCCTGACACTGTTTCATTGAAATTCAGTCCAGCTCAATAACTCTGTAATGTCACCCTACTTAAAGATACCCCAGATATTTAATATCTAAAGTTGCTGTATGCTGAATTAGCTGGATCATGTTCTCTCATCCTTTGTGCAGGGCTGTGTGTCCTCAACTGGTGGGAAGTGAGAGTTTGATCTTCATTAGGTAAAGCAGTTTCTGCCCAGGGAGGACTTGGAACGAGGTATTCATTGTGGCCCTTCATCATAGCAGATAAATTCTTCTCTGTGCCTAAAACTGTAGTGAGCAAAGCCATGTACTAAATGAAGTTAAGTCTAGCTGCTAATAACCTGTATATAAATTTAGCTTTATTTTGTGTATCTTGTTTTGTGTGTATATGTTGCTGTGATTTTTCTTTCTTCCCCTTTGTGCTAGAGGTAACTGTCTTGCACAAATCTGATAAATCATCTATTAAACTAGAATAAACCCAGTGAAATGATGGCTGATGGGAGGTGCCATTGTGTGTTCTTTGCCACCCAGTTGCATGACTCTTTCTTGGAGGAGGGAGGTGACTTTTTCTTAATGGCTAATACTGATTTAATAACCTTTCATTTTGCAACTGTGGATGTGTGTGAGCCAGAGCCCAACCCTGTCATGGCAGGTGCTGGAGGAGGGACCAAAAAAAAGAAAAAGGCTGTGTCTGACAAGAGGTGTTTATTCTCACTGCTGGCCTTCAGCAGCCGTGATCGGGGTCCTTGCAAGAATGAAATTCATCCTGAACATTGTTTTGGATTAGACTAAAGCCCCTCTCTCACAATGTTTTGCATTATTAAAATGACCTTTACCAAGAGGAATATTTTATATGTGAAAGAAGAATAACATCTTTGTTTCCAAGGCTGTTACCGTGAGTGTGGTTCTGCTGGGTGGGGAAATCTTTCTTGTCACACAGGTCAAAGTTCCCTGTCAGAGAACATTCCTACCCATCCCTTCTACATCTGTGTTTGCTGCTTTTCTGTCTCTTGAAGAAGGATTTCTTTGCAAGTATTCAGGTGTTGTTGAGCATTTGTTCAAACATCATGTGTCATAAAAGAGAGAACAGAAATCACTCTTAAAAAAAGGAAATATTTCCCATTTGCCTGAGCTACTTTTTTCCTCCCTGAGGCTGGATGTGGTGGTAGCCAAGAAGCAGCAGCAGGTGCAGCAGCCTTGTCTCCAAGCTTTCCAGGGCTGCCTCAGGGCTCAGCTACATGTCTCAGCCATGGCAGGGCAGGTGGCCTTTTGTAATTGTGTCCAGCTCCAGCCTGGAGCCACAGGGAGAGAATTTAACTTGGCTCAATCTGTGGTGAAACTTAAAGGAGGTTCCAGTGCCTCACCCGTGCTGGAGGTGAAGCCTCACAGCTGCCCCAGCACCTGCAGCCTTTTCAAGTGGCTGCAGCTTTGGGGGAAGAAGCTTTTGATGTTTTGACTCCTGTTTTATACACACACATTTGGAATTTGGTTTCTCCCTTTAGAACAGACAAGTTCAGAAAGTGTTATCCACAAAGGGATCAGGGAAGGCAGGAGGCTGGACGGAGGTGGTAGTTTTAACCCAGCAACTTGGGCAGGTTTTCAGTCTTGTTTGTGCCTCAGCAGAGAGTAACTCACAGCTCTGTTGAACAAGCTCAGTGTTGTGTAGCTGAACCCAGAAAAGTGAAAATCAGAACCCTTCCTTTGCTGGCTGCTCACTGTCCTTCCTGGTACAGGAGCAGCCAGGGAAGCTCAGCTCAGGCACAGCACCACCTGCTTCAGTGGGATTGCTCTGGAGGCAGCTACAAAGGAAGGGCCTTGGGAGCAGCACTGGGACAGCTCAGGGACAGCAGTGCCCCATCCCAGGCACTCCCAAGCTCCCTTTCCACGGGCCACTTTCCCAGCCACTCCTCCCCCAGCCTGGCGGGCTCTATGGGGTTGTTGTGACCCAAGGGCAGGAGCTGGCACTTGGTGGTGTTGAACCTCATTCCCTTGGCCTGTCAATCCAGCCTGTCCCAATCCCTCTGCAGAGCCTCCCTGTCCTCCTGCTGATCAACACTCCTGCCCAACTCCCTGGCAGGAGCAGCCTCCCCTGATCCCCCTGTCCAGTTCAATAATGATGTTAACCCAGGGCCCCTGGCGGACACCACAGTGACCAGATGCCACTTTGGTCCAACAGCATTCCCCACCACTCCCTGGGCCTGCCCATCCAGGCAGGAGTGACCCAGCTGTGAGAGCACCTGCCCAAGCCCTGAGCTGGCAGGGAGAGCCCAGGCTTTTCCAGGAGAGAGATGTGGGAGATGATGTCAAAGGCTTTGCTGAAGTGCAGCCACACCCACAGCCTTCCCCTCGTGCCCAGGTGGGCCATGGAAGGAGATGAGGTTGGTCAGGCTCCACCTGCCTTTGACAAGCCCCTGCTGGCCGGGCCTGGTCCCATGGTTCTCCTGCATATGCTGAGATGGCTCTGGGGATGATCTGCTCTGTGACCTTCCCTGGCACTGAGATCAGCCTGACTCGCCTGTACTTCCATGGATTTTGCTTCCAGCCCTTCTCGTAGAGGGGTGTCACATTTGCCATTTTATAGCCCAGACCTCCCCACCTAGCCAGGACTGCTGGAAAATTATAATTCCCTGTCAGGAAGGGGCTTGGGGAGCACTTCCCTGGTTCCCACGACAGCAGTGGGTGGTGAATCCCACCAGCCCCATGGACTGGTGTGTGTCCAAGTGCTGTAGCAGCTCACTGACCATTTCCACTTGGATTATGAGGCCTTCGTTCTGCTCCCCATCCCTGTCTCAGGAGATGTGGACTCAGAGAACAACTGGGCTTGCCTTTATACACTGAGGCAAAGAGGGCTGGAGGTACCTCAGCCTTCTGCTCATCCTTTGTCACTGTGTTTCCTCCTGCATCCAAAAAAGGATGAAGATTTTTCTCAGCCCTGCTGTTGTTGCTGATGTATTTATAGAAACTTTTTTTGTGGCTTTTGCAGCAGTAGCCAGATTAAGTTCCAGTTAAGCTTTAGCCCTGCATGACGCTGATACCCTTGAATTCCTTCTGAGTTACCTGCCCCTTCTTCCAAAGGTCATACACTCCTTTTTCCCCCCTGAGTTCCAGCCAAAGCTCCTTGTTCAGCCAGGCTGGTCTCCTTCCCCGCTGGCACATTTTTCATCATGTGGGATCATCTGCTCCTGTGCTTTAAAATTTCATTCTTAGAAGCACATCCAGCCTTCCTGAACTCCTTTGCCTTCCAGTGTTGCCACCCAAGAGACTCTGCCAACCTTTTCAGTGAGAGGAGGCCTTTGATTCATCAGCCCTCCTCCACCTGCTCTTGCTTTCAGATAATTCCTGCATCCCATAGAGGCAAGGGGAGACAAGTCCTCATCACAGTGCTGATTTCCAAACTATAAATATCTTTTCCTCTGCGGTAAGGAGGGTCCTTAGACTGGATGGAGCCAAACCCTTCCAGGGGAACACACCCTTGTCTTGTGTGTTTTGTTTTTATTTGGTCTTTTTTCTTCCTCAGAATGGGGCTTCTCTTCCAGTGTGAGGTGACTCCTCCCAGATGAGGAAATGCCTTCCCTGAAAAGTCCTCAGTGCATCCCTGACTACATCACCAAATATTCAGATGTGTTCTTACCTCAAGGGAAATGTCAGGAAAGATTATTTTCCACTGGGCTACAATTACCTGCTGCTACTTCCAACTGGCCAAAAAAAGAACACCAGGAGAGGCTTCAATAACTTTGGGATTAAACTGAGCAGGCACAAGGAGTGGTAGATAAACCAGCTGGCAGGCTTGAAGGAGCCACTCAGCTTCAATTTCTCTTTTGTTCATGGGTCTTTGCACCTGCCCCTGAGCTTTAATGAATATTTCACATCGCCCCAGGAACCACAAACTGATTCTGCTGAGGCACTCTTACCCAGGACCATTATTTGCTTCTCAGAGGGGTGTCTCTATATCATAAAGAAATGCAGCTGCTGCAGTATCCTCACCTGAAGGGCAAAGTTTTTTGGGTTTGGGGGGGTTTTTCCCCGTACTTTTTTTTTTAAAGTATGTTGAAGGTTTGAATTCAAAAGAAATTAGATACATAAAATCCTTTGCTTGACCACAGAGTGGGGGAGCAGCTCCAATTCCCACAGCCTGTGCTACAGGGACTCTGACTCCCCAGCCAGGGACTCTGCTGAGCTGCTGCTCCAGGTCTGTCAGGGATTTTTGCCTTGGTCCTTCCTTGGTGATTGCTGCTCCCAGTTCAGTGTCCACACCCTGGGCACCCTCTAAACTCGCCCTTGGCACCAGCTCAGGCCCTGCCACGTGCCCCAGCAGCCACCTGAGCACTGGAACCTGCACCGGGCACCGGGGGAGGGTTGTCTCACCTTATCTATGGTTTGCTGCCAGCCCCGTGTGGGGCTGGGAGGCACCTGGAGCAGATGGGGGTGGGAAGTGCAGCTCAGCAGTGCCTTTTATCCCAGGGAACAGGGAATCCGCCTTCCCAGGGCGCTGCTGGAGCACACGAGCCAGGACATCCTTCCTCTCCCTTTCCTGCTTTGCAGATGGAACTTTACAGGAGTTGCTGGAAAGGCATCTGGGCACGGGGTTGGGGCAGCCAAGGGAAGTTTCACCCAGACACCAACCAGAGCTGCTTCAGTGGTCACTGCTGAACATCACACTTCTGTTTCTGAGGTGATGCACAAAACCCCGTCCCTGCTCTCCCAGTGAGTGCACACCTCCCTCCCAGTGTCCCCACACTCCCTGTGGGAGTTCCATGTCCTTGAGCCAGGCCTTGTTCAGCCCAGGAGGGATTCAGCAGCTCAGTGAAGCTGTGGCAGCATCTTGTGATCCTCGCAGAGCCTGAAGCCCCCAGCCCTTCCTGGGCACAGCCCACCTCATGCCCAGGGCAGCTGGCACAGCATCCCCCTCTCACTGCTGGCTGGGGCTTCCCGTGCAAATCCCTTCCCTGCCTGATTCAGCCTCTGTTAGGATGGGATTGCTCATTTCCTCACAGGGCTGGGGAGGTCAACTTCACTCTCAAATGTTTGTGATGTATTTTTTCCCCTTAATTTCAAAGGAAGCTCTGAACTCCCTGAGATTCTGTTATTGTCGGCATCAGAAAATTGAGGAATTTTTTTATCTGTTCTCTGCTTGCTTATCCCTTCCCACAAGGAAGGGCAAGGCCTGAGTTTCCCAGCTGAGAAATAAGGGCAATGACGTTAAGTCAAGGAAAAAGAGCAGAGATGAGCTTGACCTTTGGGTGTCCAGGCTTATGGAGTAATCCTGAATCACCCTTCCTCTCCCACCACCACACCTGCCCTTTTGGTAGCATTGCCTTGCCAGCCCAGGAGAAAATCCAACAGCCTGGAAGCTCCGACTCACATGTGCCAGGAGTTGTTCATCCTCTGATTAATGAAGATAAACCACCCATTGTATTGATGCTCAGAGGGTGGATTGACACCAGAAGGAAAACAGTATCCCTACAAGCTGTTGTGGCAGGAGGGGAGACTATTCCTTCATACTTAAACCTCTATTAGGAAACAGTTGTCAGTACATTGCTATTTCCCATATCCAGCCCTGAACAAGAGCAGAGGATCCACAGGGTCTTCAGGCTTCACGACACAAACTTCATTACCGTGGAACATTTCCTGCCTCCTAAATGAATTTTAGTTTGCTTGATCAGGTTTAATTTTTATTTATGGCATGAGTTTTCCAGTGAGCTCAAGCCCAGGAAATGGGCACTGTGTGCAATTCCTGGTGCATCCTGTAACAAACCCCTCGGCTCCGTGCTGGCCATGCCAAGAGCAGAGACTTTTCTCTGCATTTTGTCCCTTTGCAGCAACAGTGGGGCCTTCTCTGAACCCAAAAGCTGCTCTGATTTTATATTAGATTATATTAATATATATTATGTTATATATAATATTAAAATATTTATTTTATATTATTATATTTATATTTTATATTAGTATCTAATATTTTATATTAGACACAGTCAATAATAAACCCCTGGTTTTCATGGGTGTGGGATTTGGGACCAACCTGAATAATAAAATTATTTACCCCTCTCAGGCATTTCAGTAGGAAAGGGAGAGTCAGACTGTGTAAGTCCTGCTGCTGTGTCCACTTTTCTACTGGAAATGAAAGTCTGGCACAGGAGGGATGAGGAACCGGAGCCTGCCGGGAACAGCTCAGCTGGATTCCCGGAGAGAAGGGGACTGAAGCTGTGTCTTCCTCCCAGGAAAAGGCTCTTCCTGCCCTGAGCCCGAGGAGGAAGCCAGAGCTCCCATCGCCACTTGAAAAGCTGTTCAGAGCAGAGATAAGAACAGCCAAAGCTGCCTCTGAGCTCTCTCTCTCATGACTTATCTTCACTTCCAGGGAGGCAACTTCCAGCAACTTGTAGCAATTCAATTTGGGATTAATACAGCAATGAGCCCAAACCTCCCTACAGGTGGGTTCAGAAAGCCTCACTGACACATTCAAATCTTGCTTCCCAGGAGAGGATTTCTGATTTGCACTTCGCCACGACCAGATAAAAGTGCGTGCATATAATATATATATAGTGTAAATAATATAAAAATTGAAAAAAAACCACCCCCAAAACAATTAAGAGGTAAATACAGCAAAGTTTTCAAGCTCTTGGGCTGTTGACTATGACTCGTGCAGGGGATAAAGGGGAGTGACATTTGCTGCTGACAACAACAGAAACTTTCTTCCTGCAGGTAAATGTCACAGAACAAATAAACATTAGCAATAGCTAAATGTCTTCCTCCTCTTTAAGTGTCTCAACCATTTTTTTATTTGCCTGCCGGCTTCGATCCAGGTGATGGAGGGAAGGAAGGAAGGAGGGAGGGAGGGAGGAAGGGAGGCTTTTTTACAGAACTGTTTGCTCTTCTAACAAGGACCATAAACACAGAGTGCTTTAAGGGCACAATCAACACCCCGATCGTAACTTAAAAGCAAAGTTTATAGTTCAAACAATGCAAGTAAATATTTTGACATTCGCTCATTTGTTTGATTCCTGCTCAAATAGTTTCCTATTCCTGGTACACTGGGATTTCCTTAGGAAAAAACCCTATTTATAGTGGAGCTCTGAGAAGAGACAGCAAAGTGCCACCTCAGAGGAGCACCTTCAGCAGGACAGGAGTGCATGGCTGAGGAAAACCTCAACGTGGAGCAAATTAATGATGAAGCTCAAAGAAGGTAAAAAAATGAGGGAAAAATTGATGTATTTATCAGGGGCAACAGCAAACTCGTGGCATCATTATGGATGGACTGATTTTGGAAACATTCACTCAACCTGGTGAGGACAGACGGTGCCTGAGCCGGACACTGCAGCTCCTCACAGCCCATCCTGTGCCCTGCCAAGCACACAGAGACTGCTTTGCTGGAACAGCCAAAGGAAAAATGCTCAGAGCTTGAGGAAAGCAGGCAGACTCCACAGTAGAGGTGGTTTTCTAAGCCTGAATATACATAAAATTGTGTGTGCTGTGGCACACATGCTTGGATGTGTTTTGTATCTACATAACTATGAAACAGCCCAAGAGATTTCTTACGCTGAAGGCCTGGGTAGTTGAGATTACAGCCAGTCTGCAAACTCAGCAATTCATGAAAAAAATATTTATGCCTTTTTTTATCACATTACATCATTGCAGGTAGAGAAAAATGCCCTACAGCATCAGCTGGAGTTCAGGGTGTTGCCTGTGAGTACTGACATTCCCGGGTCAAATTCCAGTTTCAGAGCTTCCCAGACACACTGGCTCCATCCTAGAGCAAGGCCCAACAGCTCCTTGGCTCCAATAGACTTCCAAGTGATGCACCATGAATCATGGAGTGGTTCGGGTTGGAAGGGACCTTAAAGCTCATCCAGTTCCACCCTGTGCCATGGGCAGGAACCCCTTCCAGCAGACCAGGTTGCTCAGAGCCCCTCACAGGAGCCTGGGATGGCCTTAGACCCATCAGGCCACATGGATTCAGGCATATTCAGGTTCCTCAGGTGGCCACAAACCTGTCTCCTATGATAGCAAGGACTTTATTCCCCCAAGTCCCTGCCTTGAGAGATCTGGGAAGAGAAGTTACCATCAAAAACTGAGGCATCATTGTGGAGTACAAACCTACAGCACACTCTGTCTGTCAGCTCGAGGAGCCTCACATTGGTGAAGACAACTCCAAATGCCTGAGCCTGACTTGAGCCCAAATTCCTTCCACAGAGCGATAAGATAACAGGAATCTTTTACGTAATCAAGGACATGAAACAGTTTCTCCCTCATCTACGTATGTTTTCCTAGACTTAACTCCTTGCTTGCAGGGTTGGGAACACTGCTGCAGAATGCTCCTTCAAGGGTACCTTCAACCAGCATCCCGTGAGCCCAGGGAACATCCTCTGCCCCATCCAGCAGTGCCACAGGCTGGATTTGGGATGACTTCCCCAGTGACCAGACACACCCAGGGGTCACTGCACTGCAGGGAAAGAGAAGCAATGACATTAAACATAATTTCATTAGTTAAAATAAACACTTAGTAATCTGGGTAAAGCAGCAATATTCATAGGTGACAGGCACTGACCAAAATAGAGGCTATTCCCTTTTCTGTATCAATCCCAGGCTGCACACCCGACAATTTTAATTAAATGCCCTCTAAAGGCAAAGGATTCTAAAGCCATGAGAGGGAGCCAGGCAATCCCTGCAGAACCTGCACGTGGATCAGGTGGTGACACTGCTGTGCAGGCAGCAGGACCAGCATCCAGCCACAGCACAAGATGTGGGGTCACCACATGGGAAGACAAGGAATAAAGTGGATGCCAACTGGGTTTTTTAATGTGTATCATGGAATGGTTTGGGTTGGAAGGGAAGGGACTTCTAAAAGTCACCCAGTTCAACATCCCTGCAATGAGCAGGTACAGTTTCAAATCAGGTTGAAATCTTGCATGTTTCCAGGGATGGGGCATCTACCACTTCTCTGGGAAATTTGTGCCATCACCCTCACTGTAAAAATTGTCTTCCTTATACCTAATTTAGGTCAACCCTCTTCTAGTTTACAACCATCACTCCTTGTCCTACTGCAACAGGCCCTGCTAAAAGGTTTGTCTCTGTGCATTCAACCTTGATTATTTCACTCACAATGATATTTGAGGTTTTTATTTGGCACAACATTAGAATAATTAATTTTTAAATTAAACTTCAGAAGGTTTCACTGAACTGTTTTTCGATTTCAGCCTGAAGTCAGGAAAATCCCTAGCTGACACTATTTTTAGCAAATAATTTTATAAAGACATTTCCATTGATCTCAATTCCATCCAAGGCATTGGATTGACACATATAAAACAGAGCTAATATTTTATTTTTATGCAGTTACTCAATCTGGATAAATTAAATGCTTTTGAAACTAAGCAACATGTTGAGAAAAGGAAGCTGACTCTAGGCTGAACCACAATTAGATGCTTAATTTGCTATTAGGAATTGGTAGGCATTGTTCTTTGGAGAAGTAGAAATTACATCTGACCAGTGGATATGGTCACATTGGTGTAGGAGACGTTCGTGGAGGAGCTCAGAGCTACAAATGTGATTAATGAATGTACCCATGAATTTCATGTGAAAAGGAAACAGTACGAAAAAAATCAAGTCAGACTTGAATCAAAGACCTGGAATTCCTGTCCGAACTACAGCCCACAATACACCACAAACCCTTCAAAACATCATTTCCAAAGAACAAAGTGAATGTCAAGAGGCAGACACGGACTCTAAATTACAACACTTTATTGCAGCATTGGCAAAGGTCAGATTTCTGAAGCTGGTGAAGATCGGGCGGCATTTCTGTATGAAATGTTACAATTTTACAAGTCTCCCTTCCTACATGCAGAAACCAAAACCAGTGGTAAAAAGGATTTTAAAAGAGCTAGAAAAAAGAATTAGTAGTAACATACAGATGGGCTCTTTAACTCAATGGACTACCTCTACCTGAAAGCAAACAAAACCCTATGCTAATAAATAACAGATTGTCAGAAACAGACCAAGAAACCTCATTTCTACTCGGAAAAAAAATAATAAAAATTCTACTTGTTTCCAGACTTAAATCTTTTTTTTTTAAATTTTTGTTTGTTTCAATAGACACAGAGGCTTATCAACCCATGAAGATCAACAAAATATTTGGATCCACTCCTTGACATCCTCCTGTTATGCTGACTGGCACGTTTTGGTTTTCAATGATACATACAATGGGCTCAACTATATCCCTGTCCTTAGGCTGGTGTCAGGCTGTTCCAAGCAGTACGAGTCAACACCCCGTGTTCATCAACTTCGCTTTCTATTTTAAACCTTAACAGACATTTTACCTCCTTGGCTCTTCAGCTTTTCACCCCTCCCCACCCCCTTTCTGGCACATCTGGCAGCAAAAAGCTCTTCCTTAACCATGAACATCCTCGCTGAGGAGTGTTTGAGGAGTTTTTCTCCTCACCAGGGGTTTTCTTCCGCATTTTGCCGTTCGCTCTACGTTTTTCTACCGTCGGTTTGCAGCCCCCAAAGAACATCCTTCCAACACCAAGTGCTCAAGTCGGAGACAACATAACTTGTGGCGAGTTCAGAGCTTTTATTTCCCTGCAGGCTGAGCTGCCAAAGGCCTTTCCCCTTCCAGTGTGATCATCTGAACTCCAGGCTGCTCCCGGCTCTCGCCGAGCTGCTCGCAGGTCAAGTTTCCCCATCTCGCTCGTTTGCTTCTGCTCCTATGAGAAGATTAACCCTCAACGCGGTTCCCATAACAAAAAGCATTTTTTGGGGGGGGTGGGGGGGGAGAGGGGAGGCTGCTCTTCGTGCCCCACGGCCCCAGCCTGTCCCAGGTTTGGGTTCTGAACGCTCTAGGCTGACATGCTGAGATGTGTCCACTGCTCTCGTTTAATCGCTGGAGGACTCCACAACACCAGAGATACAGGACCTAATGAAATGACACTGGCGGCTGGATCAGCGTCTCCTGCGGGAAGAGCACAGAGGAATCACGTCAGCGCCCAGTGCCCAGAACTCTGCCACTCGTTCTGATACTCTGTTACCCTCTAACAGAAAGTTAGAGATTTATTTCTCTTTCCTGCACAACCGTTTCAAAAAGGCCACACTGGACAACAGCAGGGGGAAAATCTGCACCTTATCACCCCAGATGAGATGATGAACTATTGAAGCATAGCTGTGAATTTGCTGAAAAAATGAGTTACTGCAAAGAGTTTTCATCTTTCTGTGCAGTTTCTTAATATTTAGAAGTTCTGCAGAAATGTTACAAACACCTTTCTACAGGCAAATTATTGGTTAGAACCCTTTTTAGAGTTGACAGATATATTGAAATCTTCCACCCTCCCTTGTTCATGAAACACATCCACAAAAAGTCACATTTAATTCTCTTAAGAACATACAAATGCATTGAAGAATGACCCCAGTCTGTAGGCAGGGGATCCAGCAAGGCCAAGGCAATGCAGCAGTAAGGCCACCCCAGTGTCACTAACCAGCATAATGCAGTCACTGCATCTGGGATCCTTTTCAACTGATTTTAGGCTGCAAATTAAAATTAGCAACAGACAGCAAAATAAAACTTCAACATTTACAATTTCAAGAAAGCTCCAGGGCCACACATTCAGTTTTTTTACCATGTAAACACAACAGTTCATGTTTCTTTACATCAGTGCATAATCCTTCAGTGTTTGTTGAACATTATTTGATCTAAACCAGTTTTTTACTGAAGATCTTGCAAGAAAAATGTTACAGATACATTAACTGGCCATAGTAACTTCTACAAGTATCTCTTTTAGCAGATGAACCCTTCACAGTAATTTTGTATTTGTATGTGTTGCTTTGTTCTCATACCCAGTATTTGTTTATATAAAAATGCTGTGTATTTTTGCCAGGAAGTCCCAAGCTCATGCACCATTAGAACTCACTGCAGCACTGCTTCTATTATTTGGTTTTAACCATCTTTTAGTGTTACATAATGTAATATTCCAATTCTTTGTGGCACACTCAACATCAGAACACTGGCTACGTCCTTTCAATAGAAAAGAACTTTAATTTTTATTTATTTAGTAGACCGACATCTCACTTGCAGAATGTTACAACCGAGGGCAGACATCACTGAATTACAGGATCATGCTTTTAACTCTCCATCTCCCCTTAAAAAATAATTCTACTGCTGATGGGAAGGGAAGGAAAAAGGCTGGGACTGGTTGCCTGTCTCCAGCTTGGTCAAAATGAGTCTCACCCAGACCAGCAGGTACCAGCACACACTGGTGGCAGGTCCCTGTTTCAGGGGATTACAGCAACGTGCTGCTGCCAAAAACAGCAGCAGTAGCTTTTTCCAAACCAGGTATTTCACATTTGTGTCTGACCCAGTGAACTTGATCCAAACCTGCATTTGGTAAGGCCAAGCTCAGTACACAGATGTAATCAAAACCATCTTGAGCTCTACATGTAAAATGAACCAATTCTTTGCAGTCTCCTCCCACACTCCCCGTCCTGCCAGTGACACAGTTATTAATTTGTATGAAATTCACACAGTCAGCTTCTCACGGCTCTGCTGAGCATTAACCCAGCCTGCCTGTGACAGGGAAACACACAGAACCTCTGCAACAAACCATGGCTGAGGCAGAAAACTGGAAACCATGAAAACACACAGAAACATCACACCACAGGCTGTGAAATAATCACAAAGCCATGGCACAGGAGAAGACAACTTTACAGCTTAAACTGAGAAGTGCCCAGGAGAATATCAATAATCAGCTCCTTTCTGCCTATTGCTGACATCACAAGATCACAAAAATATCTTTATTTCTTGACATGTGAGACCTTTGAAGTTGGATTTCACACTTATTCCTAATCCCCTCGTGTCTCCAATCCACAACACTCTGCATTTCTTCACAAATCTCCTCACAAACTTCCAGCTCCAAACACCTCCTCTCCCAGTTCACTCCCTGCTTTGCTTCTCCCAACTAATCTCAGCTTCCCTGCTCTTTGTTCTCTCTCTCCCCTCATCACCCAAAACCACAAACAAGCAACGGAAAACACCAAGGTGCCCAGAAAAACCTATCACATCTGACTTACCACATTCCATGCTGTGGTATGGAATAAACCAAGATTCAAATAAACCACAAAAGCTGGACTCACCTAAGTGAGAGAATCTTAACTTCTGCAAGGTGTTTTATATAATCTATCCATCAAAAAAACAAAACAAAACAAAAACCTCTGACAAAGTGAAATCCAAGTCAGTGTGTACAGCAGGCTGGGAGCAGGGAGGTGTTTTGGGGATTGGTGGCTGGTTTCCAGAGGGCCACAAAGCTCCAGGTGTTTTTGGTAGGTAGTTGTTATTATTTATATTGAAAGAACCTTTTCAAACACAGCAGTCTTTCTAACTGAGCATGGCTTATAAATACAATTTTGCCTTCCATTCTCTCTAAGCTGAGCTATGATCAGGTGTCTCTCCAACTTTGCTGTCTGTGTTAGACCCACACTCAGCCTGCAGAGCTCAACAAGCACCTGAGGCTTTTCTATTCTCTTTTGTTCAGCCCCAGTGCAGTCCACCAGAAGCAGATGCAAGATTTGGAGCCCCCCTCCCCTATTCCTCCCTTTGCTTCCCTCTCATGAAACAGCTGAAAAGGGGTTTGGAATTTCTTAGCTGTGTTTGAAAGGCTCATCTCAGTAAGAAGTGAATTCAAAGCTTCATAAAGCAGCTTTGTCAACACATCAACTTCATGGCAGGTGATGCATGAATTGTGTTGGTCCAGTAGCTGAAACAGGAAATCATGTTAATTTCACATTTCTCCTTATTATCCAAACTCTGATTTTTTTCAGCATTAATGCAATATTCTTTATGATGAGAATATTTAGCTAATAAAATCCCAGCATCCTGTTATTACTGTTATGCTTCATTTTCCTTTATTAAATGGGTTAAAGAGAAATAAGTCAGATGTAAACAGGAGATCTGAGATCACCATTTAACTTGAATATGATTTGGTTTGCCAGCCTATATCTGCATCCTGCAGGGAAACTTGGGACACAGGCAGGCCCTAGACTATGCTTTCAAAACAGCAACAAATTTTGAGGCTGCTTCTTTTAATAAGGAGAGGTTTAACAAGATAAAACCCTTGGTAAGGCCCTGCTTTGCAACAGAAGAATTACAGGGAGAAATTTGACTTTCTTGGTAATCAATGTTTTTAAAATGATTTTATATAATGTAGTTATTCTTATTTAACTTTGAAAACCAAGCCATTTAATGGATCTCGATCCTCTTAAACAAAGGAAAACCACTTTATATTTTAAGAGGCTGTTCATCATGGTATAAGTCTATTTTTATGATCATCCCATCACCAAAAAAAATTACTTTAGTAAAAGTAATTTTACTAAATTTTGTGTTTCCTGAAGACAGCAGTTTAATAGCCTGAGAGCCAAAGGCCTCTCTTAACACACAAATGCTACAGAACTGGAGGCAAGAGAGAAAATTCTCTTCTTCCCATTTTTCCTGAAACAAATCAAGGAACTCTACTTTTAATGGAGTCACAGTATTTAAGGCCAGTCAGCCTTAAATGTACAAGTCCCAGAAAGAATCTCCTCCTTACAGGATTAGCAGGTCTCAAAACCTGAGGCAATACAAACAGGCAATTCCAAACAAACAGGAATAAACTCCATTTTTTGATGCAGCACTTTGCACATACTTAATAGTAAGAAATCTGACAAAGCTTGTAAATCTCACTTTTACTTTAGTACAGAACAAGGACATTAAGAGAGGAGAAATAAAGTAAAAACTGCAGATGATTTCTCTTTTTTAAAAAAAACATATACAGAGTTAATTGCTCAGTGAGATCCAGTCGTTCAAGGCCAAAAACATATTGAAGAACCAAATGCTACCCTCATCCATTTCTGAAATGAACTGTTACAATAGGTAGATTTGGATTTAACTTCCTAAAAGGTGAAACACAGTGCTTAGGGCTTGTTCAGCAACACAAAAGCAAAGGTAAAAAAACAAATCAATTTCTCTGCTCTCAACACTCCTGAAATGCAAGAAAGGCCTCATTCCTACCTCAGCTATCAGAACCTGTCACATTGTACATTACAGCAGAATCAACCAGGAGATTTATTTGCTTAGACTATCCCTAACCTCAAGTATTTTAAAATAAAAGGTTGTATACCTAAAAGAAAGCAGCAAACTATTATTTCCAGTAAGTTTGAGTTATTTTGCAAGAAAATAACATTTCAGTTGTGTTCATGTACAAAGAAGCAGCAACAACACAACACAGTGTCCTTATGGAAGTGATAACACCTGTGTTACACCATTGGTTCTACCAGGTAGGAATGTGAAACCTTCTCCACACAGATATTAAAATTAAGAGTTCAGTTCCCATCTGCTCAGTGAGGATCCTCCAGAATCCTCAGAATCCACAGGGTAATTTTTTAAACAAAGCATGAGGGGGGTCTGGGCAGAGACTGCAGTGCAACTTTGAAAGTCAGAAGACAATTTTCAATATACCCCACAAATCAGAGGCTCTAAGAATGTAGGCAAGAGACAATCTGTGCCAGTGGGAAGCCATTGGTGGATCCACAGTCTCCAATAAATAAATGGAGTCAGGAAAAGTACGAGTCCCTTACTGCAGGCTGAGATGGCTCAATCCATGCATGACTGCCAGGCAGAGCACTGCAGTACACAACACATAAAATATACCTGCTCAACAAACTTCCTGGTCTCTTGTTCCAAGGAGCTTATAGATTAAAAGGAACAAAGAGTAAACTCCATTAAAAAAACCTACATCAGAACTACAAGTGCATGGCACTTGAATAAGCAAACACTACTCAAACTGTTTGCTGGAAAACGTCTGACCTACTTCACAGGGAAGTCCTACAATATATTTTTCCCTCCAACATCAGGAATAGAAAAAGTTTTCTAAAGAAAATAATTTAAAATAAATCTACAGATATCACGTTTACTGGCCTGGCTGTTGTATTTAAATAATAACTGCAGCATGCAGCTTGTGCCTGAAAGAACAGAAAGCTGCAGCTGTTAATGAAACACCTGCAAGTATTGTGGCAATTCAGTGTACCTGAACACTCTGTATTCCTAAAATGCCACTAGGTCACAGTGATATGAAAAAGCTCAATGGAAAGCACTGCTCATTTTATTAAGTTACATCTGGTTCATTTTTTAAAAAACATTTCTTTTAAACTGCAATCTTTAAAAAAATTTTGTACAAGCAGCGTCTGTATGAGGCCTCAATGGAGTGAGTGATCATCAGGACACTATCAAATAATCATAAATATGTACCATGAAGAAGTTGGAAATGCTACTGTAACACAGAAATAGTACATTACATTAGACTTATTTGCAATTTATAAAGACAGACCCATTAGGAGGTAAACTGTCCCTTCCCAGTTGCTGCTCCCATCAATCCACCTTCAAAATTAACTTGCAAAGAAAAGAGAAACATGAAAGCAAGTCTGCATTTCACCTGAAACTGTCTACTCAAGTGTGTGCTGCCAGGCTAACATAATGGTTTACTTGTCAGCTTACTCTGAGTGAGAAAAGACACACATTAAAGCCTCACAACAACTATTAAGCAATAGGGAATGACTCTTTTCATGTTAACACTGGTTTTGGTACACTCTTGCACACCATAAATTGAAAGTTCCTCTCCATCTTCACCACCTTTACCATATTTACTTTCCATTCAGGGCATCAAATACAGAGGAATAGCTGTCAACATTGCAGAAAGAGCAGAGTGAGAATTTCCGCAGATGCTAAAAAACCCCAAGCTCTCCCTCTCTCATGGAGAAAGCAGACTTGCATCTTTCCCCCTACAAAAAGAGGCTCAGATTCTAGCAGCCATTTCACAACTGAAAAATAATCTTTTGGCTTCCAAACTGTCACAGAGGTACAGACACTGTGTTAGAAGCACAAAACACTGCTTGGCATTTTAAGAGAATGCTTCAGAATGGAAACGACTGCCCAAGCAGTCACTACAGAGATCATTATCTGTTTCAATTATAAAGGTAATTACTTGCCTAGAACCAGAATTACCACATTTAAAGGAAGATTGTCCTACCTCCCACCGGTTTTAAAGATTAGATCTGCATTAGGTGCTCCCTTCGGATGCTGGTAACGAGGCCGCCGCTCACGATTAGTATTTGCTGGAGCTGGACGCTGTGCCAGAGACTGCAACATTTCTGGGATTTCAAGCAGAAGAAAAGTAAATAGAAGAAAGTTAAATACATTTTCTATGCGTCATTTTACATAGGAATTTACATATGCAAATTTCACTGCCGTTTACACTTATGCTTTTGCCGTAGAGTTAACACTCCAGTTATTCCACAAAAATTAATTTCAAAAAGTTACAAATTTCATCCACAGCTTTCATAAACCCAAGCTACCCCACAGTACGAACTTGCATTTCCAGATGTTCCTGCAGAAGGAACTGCCAGCAATGGTTTTCATCACAGATGCTCAAGAAAAGGCCTGTGACCTTCTCTTTCTAAACACATCAGTCACCACTTTCTTCACCAATGACCAGGAACAAAGACTCACAGCAGCACGAGTGGCCTCAACATTAAACCTCCCTGGAATAGTAACAACTGGACAATGCTGCTGCCAATTAAAAGACTCAGCTAGAAACCTGTCCTAAAATTAGGCACTGCCAGTCAGGCATTTAAGTCTAAGCTTGGCATAATTGGATCCTTTTCCAGGGAAGACAAGGCACCTGAAGAAGGTGACTCAGCTGACCTACATTGCACCAGCTGTCCCACGGATGGAGTTTTTCACTTTATCATCAGTGGGAATAATCTGGCTGCGGAAAGCAGCTCACACTACCCAGTTTAGCCCTGGACAGCCTTGTTTTGGGCAATTCAAACTAGGATAGTATTGTACTTTGACATTTGGTAAAACCTTATTTCTGAAACTTAACTTCATTTTTCAATGTTAAAAAATGTTTCTTTACCAGGCTAAATTAATGCTTATTAAGTAGCCAATATAATTAAAGATACATCATAGGAGGTAACCTCTGCCAATCTGTTAATACACCTAATGGAAAGTATTCCTACAGTCCACCTGAGCAGGGATCTATATTACTCAGCAAACAGACAGATGGGATAAACGAAGGGGAAAAGTGGAATAAGCTGTTAAACAGATTATGTTTGAAAGTCTGCTCTGTCTGGTTCTCTAATCTCTGGTAATCTCATTGGAGGCACACACCCATCACCTGCTGCACACACACTGCTCTCAGTGGGGCCAAACTGGAGACTCTAATGAGATTCCCTCATTTACAAGGTGCAGGTGAAACGTTCAGTAAAGTTATCCACCCAGTCTTGGAGAAACTAGGAAACTGTGACTGATTTAACATCCAGTGTCTGCAGTCAGTGTCAGCAGTCAGTAACCCTTGTATTCATGTTCTGTACACTGAATTCAGCACCTGGCAAAGGCAGCCACTGAACACACTGACAGCCCCATGTCTGTAAACATCATGAAACATCAGCATTCCCAACAAGCCGGTGTGCCAGGAGAGAGCTCTGGGGGCAGACAGTGAGGAGGCTCAGGAGGAAAACCAGACTAGGGTACCCTGCCAGCCAGGTGTGAGCAGCAAGCAGAGAATGAACAAGTACATGCACATCTGCCTCTTCTGTTTCCACACAGCAGATGAAAGGAAATATGGCACTGGGAAGTTCAGAACTGGAGAAGGTGACAGAAGGCAGAGATGGCAGGGGAGCACAGTGTGTTTTCTAGGCTGAAGGCACATCACCAAACTTCCTTGGTTTTTTTAGTGAAGAAAAAAATAATCTGCACAGAAAAGTCTAAACAAGAGAACCACCCAAGTTCCTAACAGTTCTTTAAATTAAAAAATGTTTGTAATATAATAAGCTTTGCTGAAACATCAAATCATTATCTGATACTACTTTGAAGTCCACTGATGAATTTCCATCTATTAGCTACCCTGTGCAGATGAAAAGAACAACAAGTACAAGAGCAAACGCTGGGACAACCCTGAGGCATTCTTCAAGAAACTGAGAATTCTTCCTCTCTCAGTAACTTCAAAGCTTGAAAGAGAAATTTAAACCCAACAATTTCATTCAATGGGTAGGTACCAACTTGTCACAGACAGGATGACTCTTCAAAAGTAACAATCAACTGCACAAAATCTAAATGAAAAATTGTTCCAAAGGTGAATGTAATTTGGCCTGTTTAATTTAGCCTGATTAAAAGATCCTTCTTAGTTTGGTTTCACGCTGTATATTACCCAGGTTAATAAGATGAATCAATGGCTGTTTTAAAAAGGAATGTCAATTATGGAAAAACCTCTTTTGTGTTGACTTCCTGGATTGTTTTATACCCATCAACTAAATAAAAATCTATGAGAAAATAAAAAAAAAGCCTATTTCCAGTTATCAGTTCGTGTCAGTTGTCTGATTTTGCCTAACAAATAAATCAATGTGATCCTTTTTTGGATAAAAAGCACAATTGCTCATAATAAAATCCTAGATGAAACAGATTCATTGAGGATATCAACAAAGTCATACAATGGGCTATAAAACCCAAATGCCTTGACCAGCAGAAATATCACAAGTATCTAATGAGGAAAAACCTGCAAAAAGTCTGAGAGAAGCACTAAAATATCTAATTCTAGAGTCTTCCTTTTTCACAGGTGGCTTTTTAAGAACAGAATGTCTCAGGAAAGTTTCTGAGCTAATTACCAAGTTTAACACTAAGAATATATTTTGTTACCACTTCAGAGCTCAGCAGACACCCACTTTGGAAGACAATCCTTTTTACAATGACAGGTTTAGTTCTAGTGGTATCGAAGTTCTGCAAGAAGTACTGGATTCCATATCTTATTCCAAATTAGAACTGCTTTAATTTCCCACTTCTTGATGAACAATGACCTTTCACTAAATACCCCAAATGAGATTTCCTACTAATTAACTACTTACACTGTGATTACCACCAGACTACAACATCTTTACAAAAAAAAAGCAGAGCAAAAACTTTTGAGATGTTAAATGGTAACAGGAACATAAGACATTGGTTTTATTGGTCTGGCTTTGTTTTTATCTGAGTAAGCCAAGTGAAGCTGAATCTGAAAAAAACCCACAACCCAAAACAAACACCCAACAATCAAGCACATCATGTGCACCTGTTCAGGGACTGTATGATCTGCTGTATTCATTGTTTGCTTCAACCTGTCCAGGTTCCAAAATGCCTGACTCGCATGTCTCCAAAAAACAAATTAATTGTGTAATCTGTAGGAAACCTTCATTTTGTTAAAATATGTTTATGCTCCAGATTTGAGGACTCCTAGAACCTTTACAATATGAAGCTGAAGTAACGTTTTGTATTTCTTAGGTGAAGGTTACTTCAGGACTTTCAAGTTTCAGCAAGTCTAAGGAGTCTAAATATTATTAATATCTAAAATAATAGCTTAAAAGCAGAGCCTAAATTGTACAGAATTCATCTTGTATCCAACTCAACAGCCTCGCAGTAAACATCACATTGATTTTGTATTACCTTAATTTTAAAGGAACAATCTCAGTTCTTTCCTTTTCCCAAAATAAATGGAAATGCTGAAATTTGAGACCCATTTGAAAATTCCTTTTCATGGAACAGCTACAAAAAGTTCTTATAGTATAAAGACCAGGGAGGAAATAGAATGACCAAAACCAGACTATAGGTTTCCTGTAAGTACTGCAAATCAATATTTAGAACTTCAGCTGCTAAGCATCACAAATAATGCTTTCTGCACATCCCCAAAACAAAACCAAAATCCTTGGTGATTTTCTTACCCTGATAGTCCTCTTGTTCCTGCCGTTCATTGATATCCAAAGTGAGCTTTTTCATCCTCATTCTCTCCTCCTGTTCTGCTTGCTGTTGGTTCCAATGGTTTGCAGCAAGTTGGGAAGACATTGGTACATTTAGGATCTTAAACTGCAAATGAAAATAAGTTTTTAAGTGCCCATCAGAGAAAAAAACCCAACCAGTACAAACAATCCAAAATACAGAAATGCTATGGTTATTTCTAGGTTATTTCAATGGGGTACTTTCTATGAAGTTTCTACTGTGAAGTGTTTCGTTGGTTTGTTTTGAACCTCTGTTTCACATAAAGCAGCAGGAGAAAATGCAAGATCTGTTAAAGACACAGAGAACACATAAAAAAGGAGTCCAAACCCTACTACACACAATATTCACGTGACTGTCTCTCTCTAGGAAGGCACAGCCATATGCTTTATTTCTTATTTTCATACCAGCTGATTTGTCCACAGGGAATTGCCCTGGTCTTGAGACAAAAGCACCACAGCTGGCTCAGAAAGCTGCACCTCTCTCTTCAGATCTCTTCCTTCCAGAGAGATGAAGCCCCTGAGCAGAATTTCTACTACTATCCCTTGTGATAACAGAGGAAAAACATGTCAAGCATTTCAGACATTCCCTGGAAATCCCAGTACTTTTGTTTTTGAGAATAATTCTGGCTCCCCAGAGCGTCTTCTTAGCCTAGAGACAACCGCATTGCCAGATTGATCTTTTCCTCCTCCCCCATACCCAAATGGGACCACCACACATTCTGATTTAAACACCCATTATCTGATTTGCCCTAAGACACACCAGGTAAGCCTGGCACTCCCACAGAAGTACCCTCTCCCTGGAAATACAGCTGGTATTTTCAAGGAGGTGTAAGGAAGGCAATTTCTTTTTCCCCAGACTCAGAAAATCCAATTTGTTACTTCTACATATCTTTTTTTTTTTACAATTGTTCCAGAACAGAGAAATAATTCTTAATTTTATCCACAACTGAAACAACAGTTCTCAGAAAATCCTTAATGCTAAAGTTTGCAAACATTTAGAAAAATCTCACTTCCTCCTTCAACTCCATGTTCTTTAGAAATAAGTATTTCTGTGCCATAAGAAGGGTAATGCATTTCAGGATAATCACTCTCAATATTCCATGAACTACTCTGAATCCTGCTCCTTGTTACTCGTCGTGGGAGATCTATTTCCAAAGAAACAGAAGTAAATTCCTAAGTGTTCTTTTCTATTACACTGTCAAAAGCTGCAGAGAAAGACAAATTATCAAAACCTCTGCTGAGAAGGTTTAGAGTAAAAGCAAAATCCTCACCACCTGTGGTTAGTATTTAATGCAATAATCACTGAACAGTCTCAAGGTATCTCAGAGAGTAATGCCCCACTAGCAGCAGAGGGATGAGCGTGAGAAGACTCAGAAGAAGCACTTGAAATTAAACTGTGTTTGAAACAAAGACAGACTCTTGCAAAGACCTGAGAAAAACTTGTGTGCAGTAAATCCCTAAACCCTACCAACTACAAGGTGTATTTACACGAGATTTTTGGGAGGTGGGGGCAAGGGTAATAACACACTATATTGAATATAAACATGAGGTTGTTATTAAGGTGTGCAGGGAAGAACAGAAATGAAAATTGAAATTCCAAGAGCAAAGTAAGCTCTAGTTACTTATTGCTGAGCAGGCTGTGCAGGTTCCCAGATACCATCAAATGAACTTCACATAAACTGCACAAATAACTAATCCATTAGCAGCATTTCATGATAAAAATCATTCCTCAGCTTCACCATTAAGCTCCTCAACCATTTTAATTATTATGTCCTTTATATTTTCTCCCTTCTCTGGATTTATCAGCTAAATGGGATTGGTGTTTCTAGACAGGATGCTTCAAGTAGAAAAAGAAAACTGAACTACAGAGGGGTGTAAATGAGAGAAACAGATACAGAAAAACAGCAGCCTGGCAATTAAAACACCACTGAGTCACTATCTCAAGGCAATCAGCTGCCACCTGAAATCAAGTCACGGATGACAATTACTACAGGATATGGTGATTACTGAGCAACTGAAACATTTCCGATTTGCAAATATTGCAGAGGTGTATCAAAAAGTTCACATCAAATCTGAGAGGTGGGGGCAGAACAGAGAATTTCTCTTTAAAGATGTCAAACTGAAGGAAAATCAAAAATCATTATTCAGAAGACTAGACTACAGATTTTATAAAAATGCCATGAGATAAAGACATGACGATATAAATGAGATGAAACATTTCACATTCAGGGAGAGATGTGACCATTCCATGGATATTATCATTCTTTTATGGAGCCCTGTGAAAAATCTTTCAAAGGGAAGGAAACTTTTTGTCTTAGGTAGTAACCAAATTTCTTGACTTTCTTTTTACTGTCTGTACCTCATTTTAGTTCATAAATGGCATAAAACTTCTTGGTTCAGAAACACCAAATGGTATTAGATACAGCTCAGCTCTGACCCCTTACGATGCCAACAGTATTTCCCCTTGCTCTCTCATGGCTTATGGATAAACCACAATGTCATAATCTTAATTTCAAATAACCACGTTAGGTTCTACTGCTACTAGTTTTCTAAGATTTGAGGATAAAATATGGTGTCATTGTCACAATGAGCCTGCAACCACCATGAATTTGGATATACACAGCTGGTAAACACCAGTCAGTTGCTCTTGTATTACTTAAAAAAACCTGTTTGTCAATGCTGCACTAAAATCTGGGTGGACACTGACGTGAATTGAGTATTTGGCAACTGGACCTCCAGTACCAAATGTCACCCTCAGGAAGGAAGCACAGCACAATCCTTTTTTTCTAACATTTCTTGTTTCAGGAGAACCACTGACAATGAACACGGAGACTGAAATCATTACTAGCAGAGCAAGTAGGCTGATGTCATTTATCACTGGTGACTGTGCAGATGAAGCTACTTACAGCCTCCTCCCAGGCTGCTGCAAACTTCTTTTGACTGTAAAAGATGAAGTTTACAGCTATAACTTAACATCACTTCAAAACTCACTGCAGACTCTGCTCATGCAGATTTAAAATAAAGCACTGTAAGAAGGAATAATTATTTTCTTTTCAACTCCACCTTGTCTTTCCTGCTTATTTTTCTATTAAAACTCTGTACTAAAACACATTTTTTTCTGAATACAGAACTATGGACAAAGAAGTCTTTCATTAATTCAAGAGCTGAAGTAGTCTATAAAGCAAATGTTTTCTACATTTCTAGAAACACTGAGAGGAGTTTTGGCAGGAAGAGCCTACTCCCAAAACCAAATACTGGGGGAGGAGCAGGGAAAACTCCTGAACAAGTTCTGCTTTCTTTCTAAGTCACATTTCTACAATATTTTCCCCTTTACATGGAATATGAAGATCCCAAAATTCCCTGTAACTACAGATACTCCTCGTAAATTATCCTGAAAAAGTTAAACAACATTTTTAAAAAAATGGAGTTCTCTTAAACCCCTTCTCAGACTAATGACCACAGTCAAAAATCTCCCACTTAGAGCTTTTGTACAACTTTGTATACCACATTCAAGTTCCAGGAAAAGAGAATAACCACTTCCTATATGGATTTTTGAAATGTGTTTCATATGAAGGAAGAGAAGGAGCCAGCTTCAGGTTTCTACACCCAAACAGCTACACTGCTGTCATAATTCAGGTAACAAATGTAAAAACCAAGTAATGACATGGATCTAAACACTTGAAAGGCTCAGATCCATGGCATGAAACAATTCCTTGGGTATGCTTTCCATATAAATTCAGAGTAATTTATTTTCATCATTAAATTACACAACCAAAATGAAAAGGTTTCTTTAAAAACCCTAAACCATGACAAGAAATACATGTGGAATGTGTTAGGTAGACATTTGTGTACTGTGCATTTGCTGAGCTAGGAAAATTCAAACATATACTGGAGAAAAGAGCCAAGATTAACATACAGCTTAGCTGCATGAAGCAAGAAGTTAGTTTGTTTTATCAACCTGATTTCCATTTAAGTTTATCCAAGAGATTCACTCTGTGCATTCTGGAACAGTCCCCTAACAGTGTCTTCAGAGATAGTGACGTTTTTCCTTTTTGCAAGTTGAATAAATTCAGCCAAGTGGCAATTACTTAAGTGGAATTTAGCAATGATCATGTATCTTGATTTGAAGCTGAAAGCATTTTTAGGAAAAGCTTTGGAATCTTAAAGATTCTGGAATATTCCTTTTTCTTTCTACTCCTTTCAATGTTCAATGGCAGTTCAACAACCACATCTCTTCATCTTCCACAACTATATCTAAAATACATGCAAGACATATCACTGAACTCCTGGTAGAATCACCAAATGTAAATAGCAATGGTATAATCTGCCCATAGAAATTTTCTACATCATTTCTATTAACAACCAAGAGCTCCAAGAAATCATATAGGGTATTTTCCATGTGTCAAAATGAAGTTGTCTATATCTGAATTTGAGAAATTAAAGAAGAAATAAAAATTTGTGTTACTTGTTTTTGAAGTGAAAGGCCTTTATTTATTTAAGCAGCACCTATAACTTACCTGCTGTTTGTTGCCTTTTCGTGTTAACATGACAAATGGCATCGTGTCCCCAGACTCTGACTCTCCTTCCCCACCTCCAAGTGGGGGGCCCTTCTTCAGCTGACTTTTGAGATGCAGAGGAATAGCAACATCTAGCTGATGCACCTTAACAGATTCACCACTTCGTTGCTATGAAAAGAGAAGTGAATTCTGTAAATGATCAGATGCTGACACAGCCAGTCAGGCTGGCAACATTCAGAGTTTCACAACTGAGAAAAGGTTTAACCTTCCAGGAAAGTGAGTAATAAATAAATACATTTATTAGCCTTACTATATTTTACTTTTGTTTTCCTTGTTTGTGAAGAAGAAAGTTACAAGGCAATCTCTTAGGAAAAGAAATCTAGAGACCTGATGAGACACTTTGTAGAGTGTACATTCTTAATTCAAGAGTTTTTTGGTGCATCTTATTAATATATTTATTATACAGGGCTTGCTATACTCAATCCTGAAATATTTACCAGATGTGACTAAGAAAACAAACTACTAAAAGCTTACGTAAATTTAAATGTATCTGCATTTTAAGCCTATTAAAACCTAAAAGTCAGAAGTGTTGCACAGTATCTGCTGCATTCATTATTCATTCTGTAAAATATGTCAGTATGTCAGTTTGCCACTGGGCAAACTATACAATTAACAGCTATTTTACTAAAGTCAAACAAGTCAACTGCAGAGAAGAGACCAAAATACAGAAAAAACCAATCTTAATTCCTTTAGTATGTTAACCTAAGCATTAATCACTTATTTACTTTAAGAAAAAAATCAACTACAGTTAGCTGTACATTAAATTAAGAAAATAACTATTTATACCTGAAGATTTTCCAGCATCATTTTATCCAAGGCCTGAATGAAGTCCTCATCCTCTGCACAAGGGACATGCTTCAGTCCTCCTCCTTTAATCATTACTTCCTATTGCAATGGGAAAAAATGGTCCATTACATTAGTTTCAGAAATATGAATATTCAGTCCAGAAATAAGTGGAAAATATCCTTATTGCTTCTATATCATACAAGATCAAACGGTTTATGGCACCAAACTGTTCAAGAAAGAAGTTTTCAGCCTTGATTATCTTCTTGAAAGGCAGATTTACTGATTTATGGTCACTCATAAGATTCTGACAAACTCGTGTATGAGTGTGTGTGTGTGCAGGTGCAGGAACACATTCATGATGTGGCAACAACTTAAAAAAAAAGCCCCTATCCTTAACACACCTATTTAAATTCAATTTTCCATTAAGTCCATTAAGTTAGATGGTATTTTCAAGACAAAGGGTGCCTTTCAATTACTTGGAAAGCACAACACGACAACAAAAATATCAGAAGTCAGCACCCCAACACATTGTTTTATAATGTTCATTATTTCCTTACTATGTAACTGCAATTCAGGCTCAATCAGATGGGCTCTTCAGCTGCAAACATTATAATCTATCAATCCCAAATCTGTATTGTAGGAATTTCACATTTCTTGGCTTGTCTTCTGTTTTGAGATCTGGTGAAGTATAATTGGCTTACCTTGCTGTATACTATCAGTTTACTACTACTGCTGGCATTGCAAAACCATCATTTACACAGTATTTTCCAGTCTAGCTACCTGTGAAAGCTCACAGCCTTGTAAAAACATGCTGTAATAAATTTGACAGCATAAGAATTTTCAAAAGGTAGTAACCAAAGTTTGCAAATATAAAAATAAGCTATAAAATGTATTTGAAATAATAAGGAAGTCTCCTTGCTGTATTTTCCCAGGTATGTTATGAGCAGCACTGGCAAAAAACATTGAGTAAAGAAAACAAAGATGCAAATTCAGTTCACTTATCTCCAGCTCAATACATACTGTATTCTCCTCATCCGTTTCATTTTCCTTATTGGAGTCTGTAAGATAATCGGTGTTTTCCTCTTCCTCTTCTTCACCCTCTTCTTCCTCATTGTCAGAGCCCTCCTGAAAAATTCAATTTTAACTGCTGACTATTTTAAAACAAGAAGGACAGCTGGTTCCTCAAACATTTTCCTAAACTTTTCATGTTACTTAGTTAAGTCTTTGTAAATTTGTCTGGTTTGTTTTTTATTTAATGTTTGAGTCTGAACTCACTCAGCTTTATTACTAATTTCACAAATGTACAGTAGAAAACTGGGAGTAGTGGCTGATACACGCTGCCACTCAGAGGGAACTCCACAAGCAGGAGGAATGGACTGGCAAGAACTCATGAAGTTCAAAGAAGGGAAATACAAAAATCTCCAGTGGTGCCTTCCTCACCCTGCACATGTTTCTGATTCTGCTGATACTAATTCATGGGCGAAGGCACAAACCCAGCCAAACTTCAGGACCTTTAATGCTGAGAGACATCTTTTGAAAAAAAGCTTATTAGTAAATCAACCACCCTAAGCATATGGAGAAAAACTGTTCTCTATTTCCTTGATGAACTCATTTTCTTTTAACAATACCATTATCACGTCAACTTTGCTGGGTCATAGTGACAAGGCAGAATTTCTATGTACTTGTGGGGTTTTTTACTGGCTCCAACATTTTTGATTGAAAATATTATTAGCACAGTAAACAAGGAAGGTTTTTACGGTCCATAAATCTTTTATTTATTCATATTGCATAAGCATATCCTGAACACCTGTTATTTTTCCTAATGGCTGCTTTGACATTTAGTCAATACATTTGCTTCTACAACAGATAAAGAAAGTCATCTGAAAGTGAATTTTTTCATGCCAAAAGCTGAAGGTATCTTCTTGCTGAGAAGTAGCACATACCCTGAGCAAAGCTGCCAGGTTTAAGCTTCTGCCAAAATAAGGAATAAACCTCAGACACTCAGTTTTCCACATACATGGAACTGGGCTGGGAATATCCTCACAGCACTGGCTGGACTGGACTGTGCACACCCAGATTTCACCTGCTAACTCTGACTTAGAAGGGCTTCAGAAAGTAACAAGCAATCAAAATCACTTCTTTCACATGAGGCAAAGTAAATTATTAAGTTCACCTCTTCTTCTGGCTCATTTACTTCACTTTCATTTCCAGATTGTTCCTCTGTCTCTGCTCCACCTTCCTCCTCTTCTTCATCCTCTTCCAGATTCTCTCCTTCCGTAATGGAATCCTTGGAATCTTTGTCATTCACAATTCCTGAAATTTGGAAAAAGAGAAAGATTTAGAACATTAGAACACATATAACCACTCAATGTGGAAGATCACTTCAAAAGTCCATTGTTACTGAACACTAAAATTTCCCACTGGCCATAATAATTGACTTCTGAATGAAACATTTCCTATGTAGTTAACTTAGACACAAAGGGTAATAATGTCCTGTCAGAAATGGAGGAAAACATTAGACAGAACATTTACCATCTCCCAGAGAACAGAAGAAGCTGTGTAAACTGCCTCAAAACATCCTCAAATTAAATGTGGACCCTACTGAAACACACAACAAAATCTGAGCACCAAACTACAGAGAATGCACAAAAGCAGCAGAACCCAGAGACGTGAAGCCCCTGCAGTCTTTGCTTCAGTACTTCCCTCTACTGTCAATTAACAGGCTTGAAATAACAATTTTCTCAGCCTGTAATAAACCTTTATGACTCTCTCCTAATGCTCTGAGGCTGTACTTCAACCTATGAGGATGTAGGTGCCTATCTGAAATCTCTGGGAAAGCAAAGTCTCTTCCCCAAATACTATCTGGTGTGCTCATCCTCCTTGCAGACAAGGTGTGACAGTTCTTACACTGTGTTTAGTTAATCTTGCAGTTTTGTCTTGCTGACCTGTTTGCCTTCTGTCCTTCAAGATGTTTTAGTCTACTCTGTGTGTAAAATATCAAACATAAATTCTTTCTTTCAGTAAGGCATCCTTCAATCTAATACCATTATCTGTACCATTTCCACAGAAGTGAAAAATTAGTTTTAGCTTTTTCCAGTGTTTCAGTGTCCAGTTTAGTCTTAGATATAGATTTCAATCAGAATGTTTTTAAGAACTGAGCATGGTTCTGATTCAGGAAAAAAATTAAGATCTGTTTTCAGAGAATGACTACTGCAATATTTAAGTCATCCAATGCAAAACCCCTCAACTTCCAGCATACACTATTGTTCTCATACATTCTTTTTTTCTTTTCTTAATTTACAAAGCCACTTAATCCTCCAGAGGATTGATGATGTCAGACTTCTAGGCCACTGTTTTTTCTGGGAATTTAGTGAGGAGTCAACACAGTCACTATTCAGGTTGCCATTCCTTTTTTGACATTAGACCAACTGCACTTAGGGCCAGCCACTAGTGTGAAGTTTTGTGAAGCTCCTGTTATTTGCAGGAAGGAAATGCTGAGTACCTTTCAAAAGAATATTACAGTTTATATAACTCTTGGTATATTTCTTCTTGGTTATCATTTTGAGAGCATGAAAATCCTGAGTTTAGATCACACTGTAGGGGAATTCTAACCTGTTTTTCAGTTACTCTGTAGGGAATATCAAGGCATGTCAGTTAAGTAAAGAGCATATTAAAAAAAAGGTTAATCCCACCAAATTCAAGGATTATTCTTAAAAATTGAATGTGTCCAAGTAGGTGAAGTGCTCTAATTAACACTTACAAAGTGTAAAATTTACACTTAAAATCTTTTAATGAACAAGCTTGTTTTCAAATAAAGATGGAAGATTAGAAAACAACTTCATTTAACAAGTAATGTGCACAGTAGTATCCAGCACTTTCTAAGAACAAATACTTACAAGAGGTTTAAAGGTTAATATGATAACAGTTTCAGATACTCGCTAATCAGTGGATTTTCAACTGAGCTGTGCTGCCAGCCCAACTGTTTTCTCCTGAAATTAGTGTGATTACTACATTTTTCTGATTAAATTAATGATTTTCTTCCTCATCATTTGCACCATGTGACTCCATAAATTAATACAAACACACACACACCTGCTCTCCAAATACTATTCTATTCCGATTATTAATATTGACTATGTTTTACAACATCTACTACTTTAGAGTCATGGAGATTCTGTATGGTATCTACAATGACTAGAAAGAAACATGTTAAAAAGTTACAAAAATATTTCTATCATGAGAATAAATTATCGTAACAATAGTTATCTACTGCCATCATAAAGAGACAACTTAAAGAACTACAGGAATTGTCAAAAACATCTGACTTTCCTTGCACATTTTCTTACCCAATTTTATTAAGAATTCTCGTTCCAAGTCTTGCACCTGTCTGACAGCTTCTTCCAGAGAATTGCAGAGTTTTATCTTTGGTCTCAGCAGTTCCAGTGTATCACTGATCATATAGTCTATGTCTATAGGAAAAGGGTGGTCTTTTGTCCAAACATCCAGACTTTTTTTCCACCACACATAGCGCTGGAATACCAAATATTGAAATCAATTACATGCACACTGATGTTTATAAACCACTTAAGTTATGAAGTTTAAAATGCCTTGTTTTACAGTAAAAAACGCCAAAGTTTTCATGTCACTACTCTCCTATTTCATACAACTACTAGATATTTTGATATCACTAAAACTTGTTTGATTAACACGGGATATCACAAACATTAAGAATCGTAACTACTGTTATAAGTATGAAGACTGAGCAAAAGAGCCCTGAGAAGAAAGTGCCTTCTCAGGGTAAATTCTTTCCACAAGAGATGACCACTTAACATCCAGCCAGCTTCTGATTCCTTCATCCAAATATTTTCAAGAAAAATGAATTTCCGCATTATGGGGAAAAGGGAGGAGGCACATCATAAAAAAAAAAAGTTTGGACTGCAGCCAGCTTCAAGTGCTTTATCCAGTTTGCTTTACAACAAATTCCCATACACCTCTTACAGTGACATTGTAAAAATAAAATGCTGATTTTAAGTGAACCTAACAGTGGAACATGAGAACTAAGGTACTGCAAAAACTGCATCTGAAAATGAAGTATGAGTAACAGAATCTTACTCAAAAGATGACATACTCAAGAAGAAGGCTTGCTGAAATTATTAGGTGTAACAGAAATATAATGATGTCTTCCACAAAACATTTGTTTTTGCATTTAAAAATCAAACCATATCATACTGTGAGCAGTCTGGTCTAATGAGAGGTGTCCCTGCCCATGGCAGGGGGTTTGAAAAAGGTGATCCTTGAGGTTCCTTCCAACCTAAACCATTCTGGGGTTCTACACTTCAAAACAGCATCTTACACCTTGCATGCAGATGAGTGATCTGTACCCTTAAGGTTTGAAATAAATTATCACCTTCATTTTAATTTTTTTAATACCCTTGTTTTAGTATAAATTATAGAGAAAAGCAGAAAGAAAAAGAAACTAAATCCAGCAAGTTTTAGCATGAATTCCATGGTCTGGAATTCCTCATTTCAGTGTTTAAATACTCATTCTGAAATATTTTCCCCACTTTGTTGCATTAATTGAGTCAGAACTTTCTTTGCTGCAATTTGTGCTCATTACCTCTCATCCTTTCACCATGCATGCCTGAGAAGTATCTGACTCCTCTTTCTCTACAAAAACCATTAGCTGAGGACAGCAGCCTAGATAATCTTCTCTTCTTCAAGTTCAGCAAGCCCCAGTGTGAGCAATGAGCACCTCCTGATCATTTTGGCATAATTCAACGTATCACTTGAAATTAAAACTGCTACCAGGCAGACAAGATTCTACAATATACAGTGCTAGAGAATGATGAAATAAACATGTAACAGACTGACTCATATTAGCTTGTTAAAGAACTTTTAGAGTTCTGCATAAAATTTAGAATACCTGAAAATATACAAGGAAGCAATCAAGTTTTCTCTTGCTGGATCCTCTGTCAAAATATTGCCCACAGGTATCGAGGATAGTACAAACAAGTCTGATTCTGAAAAGATGCTCTGGAGGGTCCAGTGGACTAGGACTGCCATCAGGATTCACACCAAAGGAGGTGAAGGAATACAGAGTCCTAAATATCACAGCTGACTCCACCATTCGGTAATTGTAAAGCTCCCCCAGAAACTTGGCACTGCTGATCCGCCGTTGGTTGAACTTTGGTTGATTAACCTTTATCACAAAAGAAAAGAAAATTCACTCTATCGTGCAGACACAACAGATAATTAAAATACCCAAACCCAACCAACCTTTTACAAAGGAAAAAAGTGTATTAAAAAGTTGGCAGAATTTCTTATAATAAAAGATGGTTATTTATGGCTACATACATTACATGAAAGTAAACACTAAAAAGTAGCTATGAAAGCTGGTCAGCTAACATTTAAGTTCCAATACATTTACCATACACTCCACCTTAAATCTATGATGACTTTTCATCACCCAGAGAATTCTTGTAATTATAACAGCTTTTAAAATATGGACTGGTTTCCAAAGTTACTTGAAGTTGTGTAAATCTGTCTACACTGTCAAAAAATAAATTCTATGGCCTTACTGTGATAAGGGAGGCAAAACAATTGTCTTAAGTAACGTTGTTAGTTTGGTTTTTTTGCGTTTTTTTTTCTTGGTACAGATATTCTATTAATTTAAATAAACCTATACAAAGCAAGTAACTGAGGTAGAAAAGTCATCAGACAAAAAA
>VWZU01008059.1:114478-144278 GCA_013397095.1 Sterrhoptilus dennistouni | reverse complement strand
AAAAAGAGAGAGAGAGAACCCAATAATTCCTTTCTTTAAGCACAATTATTTTTGTTTTCCTTTCAACATAAACAGATGAGCATAGCTTAGCAAGAATACGGATAGTTTACCTCCATTCCTAGTCGAATATCCTCTAGCACTCCATCCACAACATGAATTCCAACATCTTCCTGGTAAAGGACCAACCCTGCTAAGAGGTTGGCTACACAGTGAATACTATTATATTTCACATTCCAGATGTTGATCATACAGCATATAACATAGTCCTTAACTTCTGCATCCTGCCAAGGCAGCTTGCGCATCTGTCTCAGGACCTAAACCAAATTTTAAAACAAGCTTCACATTTTAGCAGGTAAAATATCAAGATGCTCCCTTGTCATCCCCCCTCTTTTTCCTGTTTGGGATGAAATTCCTGTTAACACCTGCAAACAACCTCATTGTCCCTTCCAGGCATCCTCCATACCTGCAGTGGCCATGGAAGGCTTTATGGACATAACCCAACTGCTGTCCTTGAGCTACTGATCAAGTTGTCCAAGGCTGTTCCATAATTTCCTTGCTCTTACAATCTGTATTTAACTGAAGCCTTTTGTCCCTTACTCTCCCAACACAATGTACAGAACATAATGATTCTCCTCTCACTCTCCCTTTGTTCAGCATTTGATGCTGTTGAGAACATAGGTCCACAATTGGAGCTTCTACGTGTCCCAATAAAAGGAATTAAACCACTTTATTCATGAATACAAAAATGATCCCTCTTACTTACAACTGAAAAAAACATAGCCCTCCCCAAACCTTTTCCAAAGTTACCACTACTCCACTTTCAGTAAAAACTGCATTAAAGATTTTGAAAGGATTTACCTTCTCTGTGGTGACCTTGGAGAGATCCTTGTAAAGAAGCTTACGGATATATTCCTGCAAAGGAGGACGTTTTTTCTTCACAGTTTTTTCAGCTGGAGGGGGATTACAGTAGTAATAGGCATTTTCTACCATTGTAACATAGCGTGCATCAAGATGCATTGCTTGTTTTTTCCTCATCATTTGTTCCTGGAAACAAATGCAAATGACCAGTTAGAGATGCTGACATGCCACATTTTCAAGCCAAAGGCTTTTAGACTTGCATTTGGGATAGAGTAAATATGAAAGGTTGCAGAAAAGTAAGTTAAAAGCTTGGGTAGAGAGGAAAAAAAAGACAAAGTACATAGACATGGTTCTGTATTGCTCTTTCCATGGTCATTTTTCTTTATGATCTCTATTTTTATAATGGTTCGGCTGTGGTAAAAAAGTTTTGGAAAAGTATTTTAAGATTTACTCAAAATCTTAATGCTACTGTTCGGCTAAATGGTTCATAAGACTACTAGCAAGTCTGTTTAAAACATTATTTAACTAGATTTTATTAAACTAAAGTAGCTGAAAAACTGATGTCTCGGCACAAACAGTGAATCATGGTAAGACTGGCAATCTACTTTTTACATCATCACGTAACTCCACAGAGTTTTTGATGGTTTCATATAAATTTCCAAAGATTTAGACAACAGAATTTTCCTTATTCCATGCTCCATTGATGCTGTTTATCCAAACAGAATCGACTGTAAGAAAAACAATATCCACCATAAAATAATATTTTAGAAAAAATCAGACAAGTAAGAGTAAACACTAATTACTGTGCTTAATAGTCAGGATTGTCCTGATTTTCCTCACTCAATATAGTCTTTTCTCCATACTTCATTTTAGCTATGTCAATTAAAGTTTATTTTGTGAGGTTTAGAAATTTCTTTTATCTAAAAATTCTGTATGAGAGCTGAAACAGCAAATCTAATTTGTAGATTTTTACAGTTGAGGATGAACTTAATTCCATTATTAAATACTTTTTAGTATGTGTCTATATATTTATACGTATATAGGTATAATTCTGCATGAAATTTTGATGCATATCATTTGATCCTATACATTCTATATCACTCTATGGTGGTTCATCAAGAAACTGCATTTGTTTAAACTTTATTATTTACTAGAGGCTGGCTACACAGTAATTTAAAACTTCAAACAGACAAACAAAATTAATATTGTAAATATTGTTTTGTTCCCACACAAATGTTAACATATCCATTCAGGCAGTCCAGTAAACCAACCAAGAGTTTAAACCTCCTTTGATTATTGGTGAGAAAGCACTTATTTTTCATGCTGGTGGCCTTTCCAGTAAACCTGAATAATTTAAAATTTCCTTTACAAGGCAGTGATTCAGTTCAACTGAAATGTCAATGTACTCAAACAGCTCCTTTACCCAGAGTTTCAGCTGCTAATTCAATGAGGAAGAGCAGCTTTGTGTAACATAGTAACCCAACAAATAATGTCATTTTCTTCCTGGATTTTAGTCATCTATCACCAGGAAGGTCTCCATCTGACACCAACCCTAAGGCATTTCATTCTTAACCTTTTCCACGACACAAATGGTCTTTCCTTTGATTCCCTGTGAGATTGTTCCTTTCCAAATGGGAAATTTCTGTCAGTAACAGCACATTTTCCTACCAGCACCTCACAGATGCACAGCACTTAACAACTGAGTACATAAATTGTTTTATGTGGGGAAAAAACACTTAAGAGTAGAAAATTCCCAAACTTTACCATGTCATATATGTTAATGTTATCTTTGAAAATTTTTCACCTTTTCTAGATAGATCAAGAGAAAATACACTTTCGCTGCCTTAATGGCATTGATCATGCTGTACTAGAAACTGAAAAATTAAGTGGGTCAAACTGAAGCAGAACAGAGAAAATAGCACAAGGGCTTGCAAGTAACATTTTAAACCCCTAAACTGATATAATTTGTGTATTTTCCTGTTATAAAAAGTTGTACATTATATTGTAAATCATAGTTTATAATTAAAATGGTTCTTCCCAGAAGAGACAATATGCACTACCAGAAGTCTCAACATCATTGTAATTTATTGGATTTTGAGCAGTCCCAAGTGTATGTTCTAACTGTAAGTGGATTGTATAAATCTTAATCTCTACTTACTAAAAATCTCCAGCATTTCAAGAAACTGTTTCAGTCCTTTTTCAGCTAAGGCACCAGACAGACAGGCAGGAAAGAGAAATTATAACAGCACACTGCTAGTAGTAACAAAAACCTTGTTGCAATTCAGAAGAAAAAAGCCAAGACCTGAGGTCCAAAGTGCTTTAAGCTCATCAGCCACATTGGGTCCTCATTCCACTAGGCTAAAATGAAGAACTACACAGGTAAAGCATTACATTTGAAGATTAGGTTTCTGTCTTTCCTCTGAGAAAAACAGACCACAAACAACATTAAAATATCCATGTTAAAATATTGAAACTGTTTGGGTTTTTCTTCTTGGTGAGCAGTAAAATCTCTCTGCATGCAGCATATTGCAGAAGCATTTAAAAAGAAAATCTGGTGACCATTAGGAGAAAAAAAAATAAAAGAAGTAACTAACCAAAACCTAAGCATCATGAAAATTCCAATTTCAGAAAGCATTTCAGCACAGCTGACATTTAAACATCAGATTATAACAAAATACTGAAACTGCTCAGCTCCTCCTTCCCTTAAATAAACCTGCACTGCTCTGCCCTGCTACTCGTTCTGACAGTTCAAAATGGGAATTTTTAATTTCCTGAAAGCACGTTATTGTTACAGTGAATTAACACAGTTCTACATGAACTGCATTTATCCTGCCACAGCCTCTGCCTGTACAAACATCTCCCACAGTTTACCACCAGTAAAAGCAGCCATACCAAGAAGGAAGTCACCTTGCAGCTTAAGTTCCGTATATTTATCAACACAAGTGATCTGGCCCTTAAGCTTAAGTCAATTTCTAAGTTAAATTACTAAAGGTGCATCAGGAAGCTTTTAATTTCAGAATTTCAAATATTCTTTCAGCAAGACCACAACAAGAATTTGACATTTTAACTTGCTTATGTCACAGAAACATACATCGAGATGAAGCTGATCTTCCTTTCAAAGCTCCAATTCAAATAATCCAATTCAAATAATTCATTTATCGACTAAAGCCAATCTAGTTTTACATTAGTATTTTAAATTACATTAAAGACACTGAATTTGAAAGATCTGCCAAGACCATTACTAGAAATAAACGTTGTCCCAATAAAAGAAGAATCTCTAAATAATTTGCAAAACATGAAGTAGTTCCACAAAACCAGGATATGACCACTAAATGATTCTCTAGAAAAAGTTACTTAGTGCCACTAAATTTGTGATGCCCTTATAGAACATTTTACTTCTCAAGAAGTAATTTTTCCTTAATTACTTTTAAAATCCATTCTTAACTATGACTTTCATTCACACCAGGACAAAGCACCATTGTCTTTAGCAGGAGACACACAGCCTGTTTGGAATCTAATTACAAAATACATCGTCAGCAGTAAAGATTAGGAGCAATAATTATTTAGAGGATCAACAGGCCTTATTCTATCCATAAGAGTAGATCAGCTTTACAATTGCTTAGATTTTTAACACAAGATTTTTATCAGCTTGCTTTGGGAGAAATCTTTTCCACAGTTCACACTAACTTGTACCATAAGACTATGATCCAATTTGTGTAAGACTATTTAAGTCAAAATTAATCTCTGTAGGTTTTTTAGGGGAATGTTAGAAGACACAGCTATTAAGATGGATGCAGGATATAAATCTATTTAGCCTATTTTACATCTTAATAAATATATTCCAAACTTATTTGCCACCTTCCACCTTCTCCTGGTTCCTCAATGCATAAAAAGAGATGACTTATCCAAAACCTTGTGAGGCTTTAAGCCTCAGTAATTCAAACAGGGTTTGTGGTTTGTCTTGCACTTCACAGTTAAGCCACATTTAGCATTCATCCAGCAGATTCCAGCAATCCAGCTAAAAGTCAGCATTTTTGTAGTGCATAACACTGGAAGCAGTCACTTATGAAAACCAGTTCTGGTGTAAGTATTTAATTTTTCCTGACTTCTAAAATTTTTATTAACTACAAAAAAAGTGATGGCAACGAGTGAAATGTCTTTTAAAGATAATGGAACGGGGTTTTCAAGGGAAAATGCTTGATTGTGGAAAGGAATACATTTCACAATACAACACATCAGCTGGCAAACCTTTAGAAAATTGAGATTCAAACCTTTCAAGACAGAAAGTGCACTGCTACAAAAAGCAAGAGCCAAGGAACTGGAAGTTAATTCGCTTGTTTTAACCAGCCCATCTCTTTCCTCTCATGACTGTACCACCTCAACAGATGTTCTGACATTCAATGAGGTTCAGAAAAAACCAGTATTTTGTGGACAGAAATTGTACAACAACAAACCCAAGTATGCAACTTCTTCTCCATTAAGTAGAGCATGAGAAGAGAGACCATTGGTTTAAGAGAAAGTGAATCTATCTTTGAAGGTCTTCTTCAACCATGTCTGACACAGAGTTTTAGGACTGTCTCCCAAGTAATATATTATGTCTCCCAGTATATATATTATTCAGTTCTTGTTATTTATAAGTCTTTGCCAGACCTGCTCCAGACTTACAGATCCCAATTCTAATCTTATTTTAATTCCCAATCTCTGTTCCTAAAACTGTTTCTCTTAGTGTCTTCATAAACTTTTTTTTTTCTCACATTTAGAACCCCAGATCATTATACAGGACATAGAAACCACCTCTTGCATAAATAAATGTCTTCACTTTTCACTTCCAGTTGAAATCATATCTGGTTCCATTCACCACTATTTTTCCCCTCAAACAATATTTCAGGCATGTTCAGGTACAGCTACAACATTCTTTCATCCTCTGGGTTTGCCCTGTCTCTGAATTACAAAAGCAATAGCTTTTTACTTCAGAAATTGAGGTCTTTTTTTTACATTTTCTTTCAAGTCAAGAAGACGTTTTTAGGTCAACTGGAGTTCTCAAGAATAGTTTCAAAAAGAAGCAATTGCTTTAAGTCAGAACATGACACCCTCCCCCATAAGACAACAAGTTTTCTCTTACCAAAAGAACGCTGGTTCTTAGGTGAGATTCTGGTGATCTGAAGAGGAATCTTCCACAGGTTTCCAGCAAGGTACACGCCATTTCAATATGGTGATGGGAGAAGTCTGACAGAAGCATCTGGTAAGTATTTACATAAAAGAACAGCTTGTTAAATAAACATCTTTTTCAGCTGCAGAAAACATTAAGTTTTATTTATCTACAAGACTGGACACTACGCTGGTGTTCTCAATTCTTAAAAGAATAAATGCAATTGGATTTCACTGATCAGATGTTAGGAATGGCAAGGCCCTGGCACAGGCTGCCCAAAAAAGTTGTGGATGCCCCATCCCTGGAAGTGCTCAAGGCCAGGTTGGATGGAGCTTTGAGTTATCAGGTCGACGTGAAAGATGTCCCTGTCCAAGACAGGGGGCTGGAACCAGATGACCTTTAAGGTCCCACCCAACCTGAACCATTCTATGAATATTCAAAAATTAATCTCATTTTGAAATTCTTGTAACAGTCTACAGACCCCAAATTTAGGCTTCAGAAGAACAGGATGTTTTGAAAGACTGGCAGAAAACCACCACCCAAAACCCACTAATACTGCACAAGGGCACAGTAAGCTCAGAGCACACCTACTGCACTGTTTTAAGTTAAGCAATAACTATAATTAATACAGCTTTGCATTTTACAGCATTTTATAGACAAGAGAAATGAAATTATGAGTGATTATGATTTCTTTAGGAGTTCAGCTTTTCTATCTAACAAGTCAATGAATAGAAACTATTCACATAGAAAGTGATGTTAAGCTGTGAGTCTCAAGCATCTTTTATTAAAGGCACTTTTATTTTTAAAAACCTATTTTTAATTTGGGAATTGGCATCAAGATTTGAATGTTTATCAGCATGCAAAGTGAGATTAATGCTTTCCAGAGATGTTTTGTTCCTCAACAAACAAAAGCACCTGCTAAAATGGCATAAAAGCCTCTCCTTGCATCACTAGAATGCTTTTTGCCTCCAGTCCCTCTCCCTTACTGTTATTTTCTCCACAAAAACATTCATTGAAATCAACATTATGGAAGTTTTGCAATGTACAGCAGATTAAGAAGTATCAATGTCTGCCATACTTAAAAAGAAAAAGATGAGCAGTTTGCTTATGTCCAAATGTAGAAGTTTATTTTAATATATTCCTCCCATTAGAAAAAACATTCTAACTTCTACAGCAGCTATAAAAGTCTCCTCATACACAGCAGCCACAGACATCAGGATTTAAAACATCCCATGTAATTAACTCAGGTAACATCAGCAGCACTTAAGTGAAGAGGAATACTTGGGGATACATGATGAGCAAACACAGGAGTACAGGACTATCACAACACCAACCTTTAAACAGTGGAGAGTATCGTTTTTGGAGAACATCTTAAACTTGGTAAGCTCACCAATAAATCTCACAGTTTTATTCTTTGTTTCAATGTTAATCTGGTCCTTTTTCCTTACCTAAAAAACAACCAAAAAATTGATTATGGGTCCTCCAAAGTACTCACTTCTTCTAAATTACTTTTATCTGAACATGCACAAAATACACTTGGGAATTCAGCAGGTTTTGTTACTGGTTTGGTCCCTCAAGCTCCACCTTTACTTCTCATTGGGTTTCCTAAAAGTCCCCCTATGACCTTGTTTCTTCAGAAGATTTTCAATTCTTTTCCCCATCTCCCCACCCCCCAAAACAATTAATTCCTCTAACAAACCTACAGCCATAAATCCTCCTTTGCCGCAGTGAAATAGTGATAAAATATTTTAAATTTTATATTTTCGGAATCACTAAGAAGTCTCTATGTGAATAGGGCCACTTGTACTGTCCTCAAGGAAATACTAAACATTGATGGCTTTTTCAAATCAGATTTAGTAATGCGAAGACTTTTAAAATTACTGACATTCAGCATAAAATTAAGAACGAAACACAAATATGTATCTACATCTAACCATAATCTGCAAAATAGAAAATTGTATTTCCCCAACAGAAAGAGTTTTTCTGAGAAAGTTAACTTCACATAGTTAAGATTGAAGTAAGTCTGAGCAATTTATACACATTTTTAATGTCAATATTTAATGTCAAAAAAATTTGAAATCTGTTCCACAAAACTCAGGAATCATCACTGTACACCATAACAAGTTTGGTTACAACACTTAAAGGAAAGTGAAGGAAACAAAACTGAAAAATACATTTATGTGGAAAATTTTGAGAGATGAAAATTGTAAAATCTAATTGGAATTAAATACTCTATGATAATAGTGATCAGTACAATAGTAGCCTTGTAGTGGGAAATGTTAGAGTAGGTCAGGTCTCATTTTAAAAGCAAGTTATTCATTTACAGAAAACTCTTAACATAGATGAAGCAGAGCTTCTAATTTTTGTAACTTCTGTTGTACCGTGTATTTATATAAATATGTAAGCATATATGGAACATTGCAAAAACTTCCCTTTTAAAAGAACTTACAAAGTTACAAAAATTTCTCTTTTTTCTAGAGCTGCTGACAGAAGAATATTCACTGAATTTTAGAAGTAGTAGCTACACAATACAAAACGGGTTTTTTCCCCAAAAAGATGATTTATGAGATTGGTTAATCTAGTTTCAGTAATAAACTAAATCACCAAAACATACATGGAACCTGAAATCCCCTTTCAGCATGGAACAGAGATCGTCTGCTACATCAGACATACAGGGATGCAACGTGGCAACCAGTCTTGCATAAAATGGTAGCAAATCCAATCTGCAAACAAAGGAGAGGATAAAACAGACAATTTATAGATGAAAATGTATTTCTGTGTACACATATGGGTACCATTTTACTTGTGAAAAGAATCAATACACTGATAGAATTACATACATGCAATTTTTTGGCCCACTTCAGAATGCAATATCATATAAAAATAATACAAGAAAGTAAACCCTCATATCCTGTTGGAATACTTCACAGTTCATTTCCTCTTTAACTCCTGTCACAGGTAAAATGCTGAATACCATCAACTACAGAATTTGACCTTCAATAAATTACCAAACAGAAAGAAAATTGAGATCCATCTCAACATGCAAAAAAAGGTTCTTGCAGACAAGACCATGGGTTATGGCAAGGTATTAATATTTTTTCTGAAAAGCAGCAGACATAACCAGGAAGGCAGAAAATATCTGTACTTTTAAGGTGGGAAGCTTCTAAATCAATGTAGTAGTTATTACATAAAACAAAGCTGAGCAGAAGTGATATGGCCACCCTTTTCTCAAAAACTCTGCTAGTACTCCCACAAATGATAATATTTCCAAGTTTTCTATAGAATTTCCTTATTTCCTTCTCTCTTGCCTTAATTACATTCCTTCACACCCATTTCCTTTGCACATTTATGCAAACCAGCTGTGTATATATCAGTTTTACATGCAGAAAATCCAACTGCACTCTGAGGCCTCATAATATCATTTAACAAGCTGGAGGAAGTATTTTCAGTTTATTTTCAGAATGTTAAGTGAATGCAGTAAACACATGAGCCCTAGAACAAGCCAAAGTAAGTGGAGAGGAACATCCTAAATTTGCATGTTTCTAGTGAGAAATTGCCAAGGAAATACAAATGCATCTTGAGTTCACACTTTATGAAGGATTAAGGTTTTCCCTACTGTTCAGGAAAGGAAAAGAAAAAATATGCTGACCAAAAAAATCCAAAAGCACAGTTGATACATAGAGCTTGCCCTGGCACAAAGCATCAAGACAAAACCAGCAAAACAAAGTCATCACAACTGCCTTTCCCCTTCCTGATTCTGTATCACTGGAGCCCATTTCCAAGACATTTAATACCCGCTTACAGAAAAAGAGACAATTATGTATTTATTTAAATTGTGGGTTAAAAGCATCAGAACATACTCCCCCCAAAAAGCATAACCAGGCAGCCTCCTGATAAGACACAAGACTCCTGGTGAAACATTGTGGGTCTCTCAGTTACCTATTTAACAATTTTTATCTCTTTTGTTAATCAATAACTGAAGCAGTATTTACATTTTTCAAGCTTATTGGAACACACAGTCAAGGCTGACTACCCACAGCAAATTACTACCATGCTATTAAGCATTTAGCCATTAACTTTGAGAGAAGTGAAAGTCTCACTACTTCACATCCACCCACAAGAGCTAAACTAAGAGAGGACTGTGGCTGAACTAAGAGGGTGTTTTTAACTGAGGGGATTTCTGGATGGCAACTCTTTTAAGACAAATACCAGAAAGTTTTATTCTGGTCTCAACAAGTACCTGCCTGCTGAGAGCTAATAATTTCATCTCTGTAAACTGAGTATACCTGGGGGAAAATTAAAGTCTTAGAGCACATTGTTGATATTCCCTTGCAGGACACAAAAGGTTTCTTCATGGGGAAGCAAACTAAGACTGGGTATTTCTAAATAGGTGAAATACAATAAGGAAAAGCCTTGGGTTAATTATGTCCAAATTGGCAGAAATTGAGTTAGTTCCCTCTCAGGGGAGACAAAAATTCATGTTCAACAGTGCAGATATTCCAGTATCAGTGGCACCACCTACTGGTACATGCAGTGCTTTGTTCCCTTCAAAAGCATTTCTTTCTCTCGAGAAGGGGGGAAGAACTTAACTAAACCCCACAAACCCTTTCTCTTCCTGCTCTTCTGATTACGAAGCAAAATCTGGCATCAGGGCTGAGTCAGTCACTCTCTGAAGCCCATGTTAAGCACCCTGAATATTCACCACCACAGTAAAAAGCACCACTTCTGACCATCGTCCTTTAGACCACGTAGCATGGACTGAAATCTAGTCAGCTCTGGATCTCAGGCTCACATGAGCCACACGTCAGTAAAATCTCTAAGAGCATATCTTATTTCTAGCAATTAAAATTTCAGTTTATTAAAAAAAGCCCAAACAAAAAAAAAATCATAAACCAACTTACAGAAAAAACTTCTCCAAGTCCTAATTGCAATCTCTCTAAAATGTATGCATCCAAAATTTTATGCCCAGGAAGAGTGAAGGGGGCATTTTGTACATTTCCTAATTTCTGTGCTTCTACAAGACAGCTTAAAGAATGAAGCAATGGAGCCAGAACTCTTGTCTCACCAGCATAATCATAATGGATAAAAGCAGTGCATTCACAGGGCCTGAACAGGTACTAAGTGCCACCCACACTGCTCAGTGGAAGAGAAGGATGATGTGGAATTGGAATCTTACCAGGGAAGCACTTTTGGCCTTTATTTCTTCGCCAGAATATAAAACTCCTTGATCTCAAGCACATCCCTCAATTTTATCCTCAACTGAAACAGGCCACTGAAACACTGCTAAGTACAAATGAACAAAAAGGACCTTGGTACAGAGAAGCCTAAGGATGAAAAGCTAATGGTAAATACACTGGAGGCTTGCAGCTTTTGAGTTAAAATGTGCACAGCTATTAGCACTTAAGAAGCAGCTAACTTCTGAATTAAGAACAACCAATAATAACACTAAAAACCTCCACATGAATAACTGATCTCTTACTGCAGGTAACTTGCAAATTCACAGATCACCATAGATGGGACATCAAAAAATATCTTAAGCCAAACCAGCCCCCTATATACTGCTTAATATTTATCTAGAATTGTTTGGAATTTAAAGCCAAAGGAAAGATTTCAGACTTCTCATATTGAAGTAAAAGAAAATAATTTACAGAATTGCATTGTATTCTGGTAAACCTAAATAATTCTGCGTAGAGGAAGATAGTTCAGTTAGGCAGCAACAAAGTCCTAAAGCTGTGAGCAGTATGGGTTAAATCACTGTCTGGAGTCCTGGATTAAAAGGCTAATATTTAGTTTTAAATCAATCCTCCAATGCAAATGTGAAAGCCACTCGTATACTGGCATTGAAATATCTTTTAAAAGGCCTTCTGTTCTGTTGGGTTGAAGGTTCAAATCACAGCTGAAAATGTAAATGTGAACCATTCATCAGTATTCAACAGAGCAGGGCAAAGATGTATTCTAACACTGATGTACAGTGAGTTGAGGAAGAAATGGCCTTTTTTGTCAAAGTAAGTTTTATGTCCTAAAGAATCCTGATTTGTCCCAATCTATCCAACCCTACTGGCACCAAGAAAGCTCCCTGGCAACACCACATAATGACTTTAATTTCACACTGTTTTATACCTCAAACAAAAAAACAGTTTTACACTTTCTTGATGAAACTGTTGTGCCTGCACATTTCCCAAAAGTGATCTCAGGAGAAGAAAGAGAACTTATTCTGCCATTGAAATACCTCATTATGGCTCCAAATAAAGCAGCTCAACGTAAACAGCATTAACTGATATGTTTGGAAATTAAATGCTTTTGGAAAACATACTGCTTTATCTACATCCTCAAGAACACTGCTCTGCTGAAGCTCTCGCAAAAAACCCTCCTCAAAAACATTAGCATTCCAAGCACTCTTCTCCTACAGTATCCCACAGAGATATTGCAAAAAATTCCTGGATTAGTAAAAGCAAATATGGAACAACAATAATGGAAGATAAAACCATATCATTAGGGCTCAGTGAAGGGATACACAGAGCAAAATCATTGTAAATGCACAGTACACAAAGCTCAAAGCAGTGTGTTACAGAATATAGAGAATTTTCTACATCAGAAAGGATTATGAATGTTGACTTGAAGACACACAGCAGAACTGCTCTTTCACCAACTGCAGCAATACAATTTACTTAAATATGGGATAGGCTGCCCTTTCAAACTGTCTGCATCTATGGGCAGTTCAGCTGGTATTTACAGTCCACTTGCTTGTGTTCAGAAGAAGCAGCTCAGTCCTGTTTCTCCAGCTGAGTAGCCCAGAGATGGGGTTACCAATGCAGGCACACAAACACAACTGAACTTAAAGACCTTAAAAGAATCAAGGTAGCTTGAGTATCCATTAGTCAAGTAGGTCCCAGAGCAGACAGCAGGAAAAGGAACTAAAAAAAAAATCGTACATCAAATGTTAGTGCTTCTTAATATTAGGAAAAATTCATAATTATAATTAAAGACCAACAGTGAGAACATCAGCTGAGCCATTCATTTTAATGTTAGCTCCAACTACTGGAGATGAGAACCATCATGAAAGTAACAGCTCCTTGAGGCAATCCCACCATCTCACCTGCTCTGTTGAGTTCTATCAGAAAAATTAATATTTTTAAAATTATTAATACTTTTAATAAAAATCTGTAGGGCAATGGAATTACCACTGGGAAGATGACAAATCAATGGCAATGAGGAAATTATGTATGCTTCCAGGAGTATCTTAACTCTGTTTACAGTACAGCCTGATCACAGACAGCTTTTTTAACAGTGCAATATATCAGGAATTTAACTTGTGCTTTCATGATATCTGTGAAATCACACTGCTGAATTTACAAGCCTTATCCTATTGTCCCTGTTTCAAAGTACCTCCTTTTGCTGTGCACATCTACGAGTTCCTCCAGATCACTGTCACCTAGCACAATTTAGCAGAACATGCAAAGAGAATGAAGGATTTTCAAAGAGGTTCCAAGAGTTAATAATCAATTCCAGCAATCTGGAACCTACAGCACCAGGAAACAACACAGGGCAGTGGTACAAACATTACTGTAAGGTCACAGACCAGCCAAAAAGCCACTTCCATTTTACAAGTACTGAAAGTTTTCTATTATGGCAGAGCAGAAGACAAAAGTCTAAGTGCTCTGGCTGATTTACATTGCTGTAGCTGTGAAAAAGAAATTCTTCTCACATTGTGTTTTGATGCATTTCATGATTGCCAGCAGGCTGATAAACAGAAATGTTACTTCCTCTGCAACCTACATTTGGGCTGGAGAGCACCTTGTTACATCTAACACAGAAGATCATCAGCTGTCTGCCTCTTTTGTCATTAATTCATACATTAGGCACAATCAGGCCTCTGTCAAAGTCTCCAAACACTGTGGTCAAACCCCTAAGTTTTAGAGGCAAGAATACACAAGAGAATGAAAGATTATGTGCACTGTTTCACCGTGGAGTCAGGTTAATGCCTCAGTCAGCAAACAAACCATTGGTTTGCACACAGCAAGAGAACAGGGTTATTAGCACAGCAGATGCTTATTACAGATGGGATGTAGAAATAGGCTGAATTAAGCCTGAAAACACAGGGCAAGCAGTGATTAAACTTAAGGAAAACAAAGCACCAAAGCCTGTTTATTCAAAGCCAGTCTACACATGTGTTGAGACAAAACAGAATACTCAAGCTATGGTTTTCCCCCCAGTATTAAAAGGTAATGGAATCAAAGCAGTGTAAACTCTTAACAAGAATTCCAAAATGATCATGTTCACTTTAAATTAAATTCAGCATCAAAACAGTTTATCATGAGAAATGGGGCAAGGTGAAGCAAGAAAAATGACTTCTTATAATTTCACTTATTTAAGGTTCAAGTCTACCCAAGAACAGAGAAATATATTATTTCGCCAATGAATTCAGTGTTTTTATTTGAATATTTGCAACCATTTTTGGAAGCAGGGCTCTTCCTGTAAGTGCAGGAAATCTGCTTACACAAAGGCAAGGAGAAACAGCAAGAGCTTTACACAGGCAGATGTACAGAGACAAAAGAGGGCAGGCTCAAAGGGGATGGCCTAGAACTGGCGGTTGCAGAAGGCACAAGGCAGTTCTAATGTACTGCATCAGAATTAACATATCACAAGAAATCCTCCTTCCAAACTATACTGTGCTCTCACTGTCCACAGGCTCTAACACAAAAAAGTGCAAGTTGTCCTGAATGATATAAAACCTCCCTTTTTGGTATCAGGTAGGTTTTGCTGTTATTTTCACAGTTAAAAAAAAAAAAGTTATGAAGAGAAATCTGCTGTAAACACCAAGTACCAGGAAAAAACAAAACACCTTATTAAAAACCTTAATTTTTGACAAAATATTGTAGTGTAAATCATTGATTCTAAATATTTCTTTGGTGCTTCAGCATAAGCCACTCCAAAAGTGCACATCAGGAATAAAAAAAATGGATTATACACTGGTTTTAAAAAATACATGCACATGCTAAATTAAATAATAAATGAGTGGATCCAGCTTGGTCCCCCTTCTGTTCTTACCTTTGTCTAGGAACTATGAAAAGTGCTCGAACCAGTTTTCTTCTGTTAGCTTTTGTATTCATATTCATGCAAAAATCCATTGCTGCCTATAGAGAGGAAAGTTAATGTAATACTTCACTTTAATGCAGTGCGTTTTCAACACAAAGCAACAGAAAATGGTGTTTAAACACAGCTTTTACAGAGCTATTCCTACTACGTGCAACTGTTTTAAAAATTACCATAAAGAAAACTCTTCACTTTTGGCTAGAACTGGCATAGAAAACATGTTCGCTGAGAGGAATACAGACTGATTAAAAATTAATTCAGTTACTGTCAGACTCCAAAGTTTGAAATCTTTATTTCCTACCTTTCTGATCAAGCATTATGGCTTTTAAGAGTGCAAAAAATTGAAACTATAACCATACCTTGTCTATGAGGTCTCTGTTGACACAGTTTGGAAGCTGCTGAAGAAAAGCATCTACAATGAGTTTTAAATGCGATCCAGTACTGGCTTCTTCATCTTCTTGTTCTAAAAGAAGGAAATAAACAAGCTGCAGACATCTTTAAGCTATGAAATATAATAATTTACAAACACATTCCCCCAACAGAGCATTTGTAATGTTTAGTTGTAAAGTATTCATTCCCCTTTGTAGTCACTTTTCAGGCAACTGCCTTTACATTTGCTAACTTTTAAAAGTTGTGTGAAGGAACTGATAACTTTCATTACATAAACATGTTTAAAATAATTTTCACTTGTATCTGAATGACTTGCTACAAAAACATTTATCACAATCCTAGCAGTTTCCAGCTATTAGTTTCATAAAGAAATAAATAAGCAAATAAATAATTGCCCTGAACGCACTCTACAAATCCACACACTAAAACAATCAAGTTAAAAAAAAACAAATCAGTAAGAAAAAGAATTCTTAAAACCAACTCTTTTTACCTTGCTCATCAAGAAGCTTCTTTGTAAGATCTTCTGCCTCATCTCCACAGTCCAACTCCAGTGCATCATCATTAATATCCAGGTTCTCCAGCTCCAATTCCAGATCCTCATTCCCAGCTGCTTCTTTATTATCTTTGGCATCTTTTGAATCTATTTACAAGTAGAAATACCAAATAAATACTAACAAACTGTTAAATATACACAGTCATTATTAGAATGCAGGAAGATTAATGCTGCTAAACCTGTATCTCTTTAGTGTCTTAATGGACAATCTTTTATATAGATGAAGAAAAAAAAGGAAAAAGCAGAACAGGAGGAAGGTGTTGATGAAATAACATGCTGTATAAATGATCAAATAAAGATTATTAGTTTCCTTGAACAGAATCTCTGAATCTGATAAAAATTCAGGAAAGAACAGTTAGTATTTTTCTTGGACCCCAACACTGGTCCAACACTGAACATTTTTCCAAGAGATTATTACCTACAGAATTTTACTGTTATTTCAGGCCTCCTTCCAATAGCATTTGCAGACTATGCTTCAATTTAAAAAATATAAATTTCAAAGCAGATAAGCTTATTAAAATTCTAAAATTTTTCAAAGGCAACTGTGAAAAGTTCTAAACAGTGCACACATCATATGGAAATACAGACTCACAAACAAGCAACGTGTTTAGAAACACAGACAAAATTAGTCTGAAATGGACTTTGGTGATATCTCCAGTTCAACCTTTTGGTCAAAGTAGATGAACACTATTCACACCAGATTTCTCAGCTACTTTTCCAGTTATTTTAAAATAGCAAGACAGAGAGTCCAGTATCTACAGATCCTTACAGGAAAAGGTCAGAATTCTCCAAACATGCATCTTCTTTTACACTTTGAGCCAGGGATGGTGACTTTATCCCATTGCACCTGAAGTCTGCACATGCCTGGTTGTGAACTGAGAGCTGAAGTGAGGAACCACCCAGGCCTTCTAATCTAGTGAAGTTTTAGGCTGACAAAGTCACATACCATTAATAATTTATTAACAAAATAACAGTGAAAAAAAATCCAAACACTAACATCTGCAAAAAAGGGAAAACTCTTCCCATTTCTCACAGAAAAGTTGGTATTTATTCACCCTGGTTAACCTCCAATTATTTGAAATTTACAATTCTAACAATATTAAAATGCATTTACGTTTTTTCTTCCTTGATAACCAGATATAATCCCTACCTCACCTAGTTTATTCCCCAAAAATTAATCCAAACTTGTGTACTGTCCTGATTACCACAGATTATTTTATCAGAGACTCATTACTTCTATCAAGTTTGTTCATCTGTTGGAGAAGATATGCTGAAGAAAACAGTCATCTAAGCATCCTACCTCTTGAGTCATCTTTGCTGGAATCCTTGTTCTGGGAATATTTTTCATTATCTTTAAACAAAATTGCTGGCACAAAGGCCTTCAAGTCAATGAGATTCTCATAGAAGTTTCTAGCATCTTCATCTTCCCAGATACCCCCCTCCAGGTCATATTCTCCAGGCTTTCCTGGTGTGAAAATATCAATACCAGGTCCATGTTCTGCAAAAAACAGTGAAACCATAAGAAAATTATTTACACAAATTTACAATCTTCTATGGGGAGGCACCTTAGAGATTAAGAGTCCTTTTAGGACGGTGTTAAACTATCTATTACTACCTCTCTTTTCACCTAAATATTTCAACACATACTTTAAAGTGTTTTTAACAATTCAGTCTTAGTATTAGACACATCAAGAAATTATCTTAAAATCCTAAAATTCATTTTGATTGAAAAAACAGACAGAATCAGAGGAAGTCAAATCAAGAAAAACTAAGCAGCACATTATATGGTATTAGAAAGTTGTAACAGACTTCATTAACATTAGCATTAAAAGTAATCACTTTGAGTATTATGAACTGTATCCACTGAGTTTTAAGAATGAAGTTTAAAAAGAATAATTTAATATTTAGAGGCATTCAAGAAATACAGCTTTTCAAGTTTAAGGTAATTTAAGGAAAAGTTACTCATGATTTCAACAACATCTCAATGAACCTCAAAGTTTAGATTTAAAGGCATTGAAAGCTGCCCTTCTGCTCAGGAGGCCACACAGCCACACCCAGGGACTTATCTGGCTTAACAATACGTTCCTGCCCATAACATCATGGCCCAAAATAGACTTCAAACGTATTTTTTAACAGTATCAGCTTTTAAAACTCTTAACAGTTTTTAAATACTAAAAACTGCAAAATATTAAAGGAAAGGCTCAGGTTAAAAACATTTTTAATTTTCCATTTGTTACTTTATCCCCAGAAACAAACCTAAAGAGATATTACTTAGGTTTTCATCACTACAGAGAATATACAATAGTTATGGTTACATATTAGGCATAATTACTTAAATTAAAAAAAAAAATTATTCAATAACTGATACCCTTCAGGAGGAAAGGCTGAATGAAATGAAACCAGCAGAAAGAATACAATGCTTAGAGGGTTTGGTTAGTTTTTCCACCACATCCCAGCTGACTCCAGGGTTCTGCTGACCTGCTTTAGAACCTGGCTTACCCTCAGGTGTTGGTTTCTCTTGGGGGAGGTCAGGCATGTTCTCATCCAAAAGATCAGCCAGAGACTGAGAATTTGCCAACAGCTTCTGATAGGACATTGCAAATTCCTCATATTGCTTGTGGCGATCTTCACTCAGTTCTCCTTTGGAGTGGAGGATGCGTCTACAAAAACCAAACTCACAGTAAGACCTTCTTCCTCAAAATAGATCTGAGCTATGCTGAACCATTAGGAATTTCTCTGAGCAAAGCTAACCTGCCCTCTTTGAAGGAACTGTAACAATTTTAGACCACAATAGCAAACATTGAAGTAACACTATTATTTTTCCAAACCACACTGAATTTCCAACTTCAATCCCACTGAGGACAGTACAGTCAAAGAAGCTCCAGCTTCCACGTCCAAAGAGAAAGGTACACTTACTCTCTGCCACAACTGGGCTGTAATTCAACTTTCTCAACAAGCTGGATAAAAGTTGCTTTGCACCTGTAACAATCCATTTCCATATTGTTTAAATTATTACATGAGATATTAACACCAAGAGGGTCAAAACATTTGCCAGCAGCCCACTGACTTTCCAACAAACCAAGCTATTTCAAGGTTATCAGTCCAAACTATGAATAGTTACAGCTGTTTCTTCAGCTGCTCTTTATTTTCTTTTACAAAACTATTCATACTTGTTTCTAATAATAATTTTTAAAATTGAAATCTGTTGTCAAAAGTAACTTGCATTTGAAGGAACCTAATCACTGCTCACAAGTGCTGGAACCACTGACCAGGCACCCTGCACTGAGATGAAAGCACCAGAAGTCTGAAAAAAGGTGCAAATGCCACAATTCCCAAAGCAGGTTGTATCATTACATTATCATCTGTTGGATTCCATTACCATTAGGCCTTTATTATGCAATAGGCAAACAGTCCCAGTCTTGCCAAAAGACACAAGCATTTTGTGGCATAAGAATTCTGAAACAGTTAAAGCAATGTAAGTGGAGGGATATCAGTCTTCTTGTTCCAGGTTAATTGTAAAACAAAAGCCTTCTTTGCACACATTCACAGGGTAAGCAACAAAATCCCTGCTCAGAACCAGAAGTAGACACAGGTGCTTGGCTAGAGAGCAAGAAGCATTAATGCTGGCAAAAGTTCAATTTCTCTGACAAAACACACTTATTTAACATGTATTGCCTACTTCTGCAACGCACAGCAAAGAAAAATTAACAAATTAAATAATCACTGACTATTTGGGAAGTGCAGCAGTTCAGTTTGGATTCAGGAAGCACATTAAGTGTCAACTCATAGCTTTTCCATGGAAACCACTGTCCATTGCATACATATTTTAAACCAGCAGCTTTATAAACATGAGCACTGAAGCTCTGTGCTATTGTTAAAAACAAAAAAAAGCAAAGTGCTGTAACAATAGTACAAGACTTTCAGTTCTCAATTTCATTTCCAAGAAGACAAGTGTTAACAAATTCAAAGAAGCTAAAGCAAAGGAAGCAAACTTTGAAAAGCATGTATTCACCTCTGAACACAATTATAAGTACAGCACGCACTTGTCTTACTTTACACCTCTTCAAAGCACAAAGCAAGTTCAGCACATCTTAAAAACATCCTTAATTTAAACAAAATAAGTTTCTTCCATAGCTAACACTTCTTTTTGAAAACTCTTCTCCAGAATTTGGGAACCAAGGTGTTTCCTTCCAATGACACAGCCTGACAAGTTTTGTTTTGCCTTCAGGTGTCAAAATGTAACTCAAGGTGCTTTTCCTAATTATCCACTTAACCAGAAATGCTTGAGTTTGCTTTAATTTTACCTAAATGATTCCACAAGTAACACAGCACTAAAGCACTGTCAATTTAGCACAGCAATATTCAATTAATTCAACCAAACTGTACAGCTTAAATTATTTCACAGTCATTCTCCTGAAAGAGATAAATTGATGAGTTATTTACCTGACAAAATATCATAACCTAAACATGTGATGCAGTTGATGCACAAAAAGGAACAGCTCACTCCCTATTCACCTCCTTGATTGTGGAATGACACTGTGAATAAAAACTACAGCAAAATGGATCAGATTTTTTTATACACAAGGAACTGCTTTATCCAATTGGGGTTTTTTTCCTAAAAAAACCGAAACCAACTCAACCAAACAAACACCCCAAAAAATTGCTACCTACAAAAAAAAAGTAATTTAAAAGCAAGTAAGGAATCAACTGCACAATCCCTTTTCCAAACTCCACAGTTTAGGAAGATTTCTGTAATAATCACAGACTTCCTACTCAGCAAATATCTGTCTCGCCCTCCTCATGCCTTGCACTTCCACAGCAAGCAAATGCCATAAATCTGTTACAGATGTTGCAAACAGATAAAATCCGGTAGGAAAGCTTTTGCATGTCTTATTTAATGAAACTTATTCCTCAGCTTTTATTCAGGAGTTAAAATAAACACCTTAAAGTTCATAGAGAGAAATAACAGAGTTCTCCTAATCCAGGGATAAATGACAGCTCTTCACATTCCTCACCCAAAGCAAAGCTTTGCACCCAAGTTCACAGGGATAATTCAGATGATGAGGTGCCCAGAGGTGCCACATCTGCCCTTGTCTGATCTACTCAAAACAGGCTCAGTGATGAGGCCAGACCAGGCTGCTCAGGCTCTCTCCAGTCATTTGTATCCAGTTGTACAAGTAAATATCAAAGTATATTTCTCTCCCACAGATCATTTACATTCTTTCTGCTTCTTGGTTTCTGAACATATTTTATACCTCTCAGAAACTTTTTTCCCCTCTATTTTCCATCATACAGACTTTGTAACATTCACTCATTGAAACACCAGCCAGAACCAATGTGCACAGAACCAATGATAATTGTGAAAGTATAAAGGTCCATATTCATTCACTCTGAAAAAATTACACCTGAGTTAGTAATGAACTTTGAACTACTCAGGTACTTGTAGAAATAACAGTACTTCAAAAGTCAGTTTATCCTGTGAAATTCAACACTTAGTTGAGACCAGATAGGACTGCAGCACAAAACCCATCAGCACAATGGATTCTTGCTTTGGAAATATAAAAATTTAATGCATTCCAAGCATACATTTGGCTCTGGATGGATGTCCAGAGATGTTCCAGCCTTTTAGCTGAAATATGTGTCTATACACAGTAATGTGTTTGTTTCTATCTGACTGAAATTCTTCCAGAAGAAATAACGAATGACTGTTTTAAGAATAGCATTTGGGTTTATGCTGGCTCCAGTAATGAGAATTCAGGATGCTTTAAAGCCAACAATTATTAAACAATGTGAACATGGCAGAAATAAAATTATTCAGAACTCAAGGTCTGCATATTCATAACCTGCAATATTAGTACTACATATAAATATTTAGGAAGACTTTTATCAAATTGTCTATGCCTTCCAACATTTATTTAATATATATTTGTCCACCTTGGAGTGTAACAGATACCTTCTTAATTTAACCTATTTTTTTCCTTCATCCTGGTACACTAAAAAAAGTAAACAAGCCAAAGCAATTGTGGCATATGTTTGGTTAGATCCATGTGGGTGGAAAGGGAGAAATCAGCTCGTGCCAACTGGAAAAGGACAGTACCAGCTGGGAAAGCAGAATTGGTCTCATGCTGATAATGAAACAGCACCAAATAGAGTAAAGAGAATTACAGCTAAAGGTCAACTTCCCTTTCCTTTAAAAGATACTCAAAGAGTCTGTTTTGTCTCTGCTTTTCAAGTATTCAGAACAAATTTAGAACTTTTTTTAGAAACATTGCAGAATACACTTATCTTCTATACACTGCTAACAGACTTTGTTCATAAATACTGCAGCAAATCTAGGCATTTCATAAATAAACTAATTTTTATTCGTAAGTAAAAAGCAACATTCAATTGTCACCTGTTTTGTCTTTCAATATTTTGTAGCTCCCTGTGGTCCCTTTTCAGATGTTTGGTCAAAGATGTAAAGTATTCCTTCAACAAATTCTGGAAGGGCTGTTGTTTCTCTGGGCTAATTATCTCACTAGGAGGAAAGCTCAAGTTAAACTTCTCTGCAACAGTTTTTACTTTCCTTGGTACCAAACCAGCAATGTCATCTCCACAGTGCCGACAAAAGCTGATAACCACAGAAACGTGCGTGTGGGACTCTCGATCGGCGTTAATAATATTTTTAAGCTGCTCATAGATTAAAGACAAACCTTCCTTGTCAGTGAAAATCCCAACTATTGTCAATTCTGCAATGAAACGCAGATCAGTTCTTAACTTGGTAATGTTGGGAGTCTTCTCTTCTTTCCTTGCTTCAAAATGTTTTTTCCAAGCCTGAAGTAACGAAGGAGCGAAATCAGCGTATCGCTGGTGAAAGAGGGAACACAAGTGCACAGCACAGTTCACGTCTGATATTTTCAGTTTGGCCTCCACAATGGAAGCCACTGCTTCTGCAATGTATTTGCTTAAATTCAGGCTATTAAAGTCATGGGACAAGGAGTCCCTTTGTTGCTCTGTAATGGTTTTTAGCTTCTTAACAAAAGCTGTGTTCTTCTTCAGACTGGAGTCCAGCCTGCTGAAGAAGTTTTCCTCTGGACGACTCTCCGGCGCGTTCTGGTTTTTGCTGCGGAGCTCCTTCCTTGCCTGATGGCGCTCCCAGGCCTCCTGATGGAGCTGATGTGCTTCCTCTTTCTCCCTGTGAGACATAAAAATCAGTCAGTTTTGTTAAGAAGCTTTCATCTCAGGGTGGCAGTTCAGAGAAAAAAAAGTCACAGTTGGAAAACCTTCAAGAGTTCTAACACGACTTCACCTTACTCTCTTCTCAAATATCTACTGAGCTAATCCTAGAAAGCTAAAGTATCTGCTTCAGAAACTGTTTAATTTTTGTGTTGCAAAGGGCAAGTACTACTTGTTACAAAACAAAATTTCTCAACTATTTCTATGCAGAACATATTAATCCCAACACACTTCGAAAATATAAACATGAAACTCCATTTACTAGATGGAGATGAAGTTCTGACTGAAGAGCAAACAGCCTTTCAACAGGTTACTGTATTATACATTTAAGGAAAATCTTTTACTGCCAGACAACTGAAATTACACAGAAAATTCAGAACAGGTGAAATATATCTATCTCAGCTAGAATTTGGCTATGACATTGCCTAAATCTTAAAAATTACGTATTTCAGACCTCAGAATGGCCAAAATCTCAGCTTTACTGGTCTAAAGATGCTTCAATACTGTATTACTGCTGGATCTCATAATAAGAAATTGGTCTTGCTAATATCAGATATTAAACTGCCAGGTTACATTCTGAGTTTGCAATCCAGGTATCAGTTGTCTGTGACTGATTAAAAGAAATGACATTTCTCACACCAGATGTCCTCCTGTTACGTATGGTCTGTAGACCTGTTAATAGTCTGTATTCCAAATTTTTGGACAATAACACTTTATCTTAAATGCATCTGTGTTTCTTTATAGTTCTGGGCTGGGCTGGGACAGAGTTAATTTTCATTAGAGTATCCTTTATGGGGCTGTGCTCTGTATTTGTGCTGAAATCAGCGCTGCCAACACAGGGGTGTCTCACTATTGCTGGGCAGGGCTCACACACTGTGAAGGCCTTTTCTGCTCCTCACCCCACCCAGGACCAGTCTGGGGCTGCACAAGGAATTGGGAGGGAACACAGCCAGGACAGCTGACCCCAACTGACCCAAGGGACACCCCAGTCCATGTGACATCATGGTCAACACATAAATCTGGAGAAAGAAGGAAGGGCAGGGATGACAGGAGTGATGGCATTTGTCTTCCCAAGTCACTGTTACATTTAACAGAGCCCTGCTGTCCTGGGGATTGCTGGGGAAGAGGGGAATTAATTCCTTGTTTTGGTTTGCTTGCCTGCACAGCTTCTGCTTTACCCACTGAACTCTCTTTATGTCAACCCATGAAATTTCTCACTTTTACTCTTTTATTCTCTTCCCCATCCTGTTGAGGGGAGGGAGTGGCTGTGTGGGGCTGATGCCAGCTGGGGTTAAATCACAACATTTACTCAAGTATAATTGTGCTCTCCATGGTCATCACAGGCAGAACATTTTCAAACTCCCGTAACAGAGACCAAAGTAACAGAGGTCACAAGTGAAAACTCAAAAACTCTTAGAAGATATAAAGTACAATCAGACAGGCACACAAAATTTGTAACACTATTATGCAACTTATTAAAAGTTACTCCAACACTGCATCTTTTGTAACTGTGACCACAATCCTGATAAAAACTCCAGGTTTGGCACAATTAAACCTTTAAAAGATAACTTACTTCAGTTGAGCAGCTTCTTCTTCTTGTTTCTTCTTCTCCTCCTCCTCCTGTTTCTTTTTCTCCTCTTCTTCAAGTTTCTTTTTTTCTTCTTCTTCCTTCTTCTTTTGCTCCTCTTCTGCTTTTACTTTATCCTCTTCTTTTTTCTTCCGCTCCTTGTCTTCCTTCTTTCTTTTATCCTCTTCCATTTTTTTCTTTTTATCTTCAGGAACCTTTAAAGTCTCTCTCTTCACGCCAACCTTCACATCATCTTTTGGCTTCTCCCTGGTGCTCACTGGTCGCCTTTCACTAAATTCTTTTTCTTTATTATTTAGCTGAGGTTCTTTTTCTTCCATATTTGCTGGCTTTTTGCGCTCAGCTGGCATTGTGTTACCCAGGCAAACCTGCAGAACCACAGGAAAACAAGTACTTTTAAATTGCTGTTGATATTTTAGTCATTTTTCACAGCCCACCCATATCCACTTAATTCACAAATGCGTGACTCATCAGAATAAAGGCTTGTTTTCTTGAACTAAGGAATGGACCTGACAGGTAAAAACTAATAATTTCGTAAGCATGTTGTTCTGAAAAGTTGTCTTCAGTATGAATTGTGAAATAAAAGCATCTTGAAGTTTCTACAACCCAAGGAATGTAAGATCTTGAACATAAACAAGTCCATCTGAAAGGAAAAAAAATCAAGACTGATGAAAACAAAGTACTCCCAACTTAAAAATAAGTATGTTCTTGGTACATCAGCATGCCTCTGCACCTCACTGACCTTTCTACACATTTCCTAAGAATAGTCCCCCTTCCACTACCACTACATTATCCATAGGAAAATGCAGGTTAGATGGGACCTCAAGTAATTCAACCTTCTGAGTTCAGACAAGACTGAAACAGTCTTGAAAAGTGTCAAGGAAAGAAATTGCCCAACTCCTCTGCCCAACCTGCTCCAATGCTGGATTATCCTCACTGGGAAAAGGCATCAACTTGCTTCCTTCTTCCCTCATCCCTGCCCAGGTTTCCCCAGCATCTCCAGCACTCAGCACAAGCAGCAGCTGAAGAGTGAGCAGCGCTGACTAAGCTGTAGCACAAACCTCCCCTGCCAGCAGAGCAAACGGAAATAATAACAGAAAGGCTGCAATCATCAAAACTTATCAAAGGCTACAATTTCTCTCTCCTTCTACTCAACCAACATTCTTGTAAGAGTTTTAGCATCTTTGGAGTTTCCAGTCCTCTAAGCTTTGCTTTCATTTGGCTAAGGACACAAAAGGTGACACAGACTGAACACAAAAGGGTAAAATAACAGGACAATTTTGATTAGGAGGAAACTGTGACGAGCACCTACTTCAGCCCTGGCTCCAAGGCGTTCCAAACAGATCAGAGGCCTGGGTAAGGCTTTAGTATGTCCAGGAACAGAGAAGCAATGGTCCCCTCTGGGCACACTGAGAAAAAGCTTTTCCTAATACCAGCCTGGAAATTGCCATGCCCCATACTGTGTTTCCCTCCACCTTATCCCTACACAGCTTTGAGAAGCCACTTCATCTCCACTATGCTCTCCCCATTAGCTTGTTTTAAGACAGTAACAAGATTTCTCCCTCTTCTTACAGATCAAGAACCCAGTTCTCTCTGATTCTCTTCAGATATCAAGTCCTCCAGCCTCCCTGAGTTCTTGGTGATCTCCCACTAGACTTATTTCAGCGTGTCAATGCCTTTCTTGGGAACAGAGAACCCACACCTGGATGTGGTAAGCACTGAGCAGAGGGGAAAGACTCACCTTCTTCAGCCTTAATTTAACTCCTGGTACTACAGCCTAGAATGCAAGAGGGTTCTGCTGACACATATCAGGGTCAGGTGGGCCAGGCAGGACCACAAGAGGCAATTAAAACCACCTGGGTCATTACTTCAGGCTAAATTAATTTCTTAAAACCAAAAATAATTTTCACCTGTTTACATGCTTCAAGTTAAATGCATTTATAGGTGGGACTGATAGGACACCATTGCATGTGATGCTTTCTGAGGAGCCATCACTTTGTTTTTATTAGTAACATCCATGGCTACCCCTGCTTTTGCCTTTCTAACATTTTGCACTGGATGATGTATTCACCAATTCCCTGCATCTCCTCAGAGTGGATAGTGAGACACCTGTATTCCAATCTAATGGAGACTGCTTCTGGTATTCATTTTGACTATCTTGAAATATGTTTATTGCCTCTGCCATCTCCCAAACAATAAAATGACAGATTCACATCCTGTCTAACCCACCCAAATGAAACTTTGTATTACAATTTTTAAGGTGCTTGTCCAGGACTTCTGAAGAAACAGTGGTGTGCAAAACTTTACAGTATCAGTGTTCATATCTGGGCAGTGACAATTCACCAGTGGGGAACCTATTCATGACTTGGCCTCTGGCAGCAACTGGCAACAGCATCAAGGGAGAAATGTCTCTGACACTGATTTATGGAAATCAAATCAGCATTGCTTAAACAAGCAGTAGCACATTTGGCTCCCTAATGCATGCCTACAACTGTAAAATTTCAGATCTCAAGATCTCAGAACTACTTGAATTCCAAAAACACTGATCTAAACACAGTATTTATTATGAAATCAGTACTTAACCAATGAGGGAAGGGGTTGCCTATGTTTAAAGAAATGCTGAAACAGCATGTCACAGTTCCAATACTCTGAACAAAATATCCAGCTACACATGTAGCTTTTAACAACATGGCCATTTACCACAATCATTACAGTACTTGAGCTCTTACTAAATTAAGGAACTCAGAATTCTGTTTTGAAGACTTATCTGATGTTTGCTTCTATAAAAGCAAACCAGAGAAGATGGGATAAAAAGGAAAGGGATGGAGCATAATTGGACACATTATGGTTTTGACCACAAGGCTGTATTATCCACTTTTCCCCAGTGAACACTGGAGTAAAAAGAAAAAACCAAAAACCTCGTTTTACAATAGATTTCTGTTTTGTATCCCAGAACAGGTCTGTTGCAATACTTCTCGCTACCTGCAACGTGTACAGCTCCTTATCTCCCAAACCTTTCCGATGGCTCTGCCAGCTCGTTTGTGCGGACACCAAACGCCCAAGGGCAGGAGGAGGCGGCGCGGCCGCGGCCCCCGAGGCGCCCCCGGGCTGATCCTGACCCGGCCCGGAGCCCCACACGGGGCTGATCCAGCCCGGAGCTCCACACGGGGCTGATCCAGCACCCAGCTCCACACGGGGCTGATCCAGCCCGGAGCTCCACACGGGGCTGATCCAGCACCCAGCTCCACACGGGGCTGATCCAGCCCGGAGCTCCACACGGGGCTGAGCTCCCAGCCGGGGCAGAGCCGCTGTGACAGGCAGGACTGTCCCACAAGCAACTTTTCCAAAAGTTGTAGGAAGCAGGAAAAAACAGCTGGCTCACCTGGGCCTCATTTCCATAGGAAACAAGGCTGACATGGAAACACTAAGAGAAACTTTTTTCTAGTTAATATCTCACATTTACATGAAAAGGCATAATAATGACGTGAACTGCATCAGCCAACAGACAGGACATATAGTACTCACACCAGAAAATTAGGAAGGACAGAGAAAACAGAGACAAGACAAACATCCCTATGCCTTTGAACAGCCCATGTAGTGACACTTACATGCTTTAACACTCCTCCTTCTCGGTTTCAGCACCTACAGATAACACAGTTTTTAGAGGGAAACTATTTCTCTTAATTTTTCAATATTTGACGTACATTGACTCATTTGCAGTTAAGCCAATTTTTATTGTACTTAAGTTTCTACTTTTTTAAAACAATAAGCTTGGAATTTGAAAGAATGGGACTGGGTTCATGATACTCTGAGACTTAAGAAATAGTCTTGAAATACAGAAGTAACATTTAAGAAAAATCATCTGTGTGTTTACTCTTGAGAAAAGCAGAGAGCAATGTAAGGTATTCAGCATCATGAGTCCACTCTCAATTGAGAATAAAAGAATAAATATCAACACCTTGGCCCTCAAAGCAATCCTCTCAAGTCAGTAAAAACAGGCTACTGTCAAAGCCTGGAGAAATATGATCCAGAATCCCCATCCTCGCAAACTCAAGTATAAGGGAAGGAAATACAGTTCTATTTAACTAAACACAATGAGATTTTTCACTAGAAGTTAAATGGATCACATAAAGAGCCCTTTTTGCAGCTACTCTAGTACAAAAGAGATACGGGAGATAACGAAAGTCGGCAAGACGTCCCACCTCTGACTGGCTCAAAGAGCCAACAAACTACTCCATCACTAGTTATCGCAACACTAGAAGATTTTAAAGTTTCAAAAGCAGAAATACAATTAAGGTTCTCCGAATGCAAGGGCAGGTGCGTAAGAAAAATACCCAGATCAGCGAGGAGAATATAAACTTACAGGTTTCGGGAGATGAGACACAGCACACAGAAAGAAAGAAAAAAAAAAAAAAAAAAAACAAACAAACAAACCCAAAAAACCCAAAACAATAAAAAACGTAGTGCAGCGAGAGAGGAGTCCCCCACACAGCAGCAGGGAAGGTTCACAGAACCACAGAATATCCTGACTTGGAAAGGACTCACAAGGATCATCAAAGTTCAACTATTGACACTGCACGGGGCACCCCCAGAGTGACACCGTGTACCTGAGAGCCCTGTCCAAACACTTCTGGAGTTCGGACAGGCTCGGTGCTGTGACCACTGCCCTGTTCCGGTGCCCAGCCACCCTCGGGGTGCAGAACCTTTCCCTGATATCCTACCCAAACCTCCCCTGACACAACTCCAGGCCACTGACACATCTCCTGGCCGGCCTTGCCGAACAGCCGGGAACTTTTACTTTCGCTTCTACACCTCTCGCAGAGAGCGTTTCGCTGCCGGACCTGCAGGAAGGCGCTTTCCCACCGCCAAACAAGGCCTATAGACAAGGCACTAAACATAAAATAACTCCTTCTCTCCCGCCCCAATCCCCGTTCGCAGCTCTCCCGCAGCCCGGGCC
>VWZU01008059.1:86696-109122 GCA_013397095.1 Sterrhoptilus dennistouni | reverse complement strand
GCGCGGGCAGAGCAGGTCGGACACGGCCGGGCTGAGGGAGCGGGGCCCGGGCGCGGAGCGGGCGGTCTGAGGGGCGGCGGGTGTTGTTGCTCCCTGCGGGACGGAGCGCGGGGCAAACCCCCTCCAGAGCTCTCGGCTGAGGTTTCTGTAAGCCTGGGGTGCCTGGCTCCGCTCCAAGGGCTGAAGCGGTTGTGAGAGCAGCGACTGCTGAAGTTTCCTCAGCGATGGGCTCAGATGGAGAGTTCTGCTGATTGTGGAAGTAATTCTGCGCCGCTCCTGTCATTTTCCTTTTTATCATGGTGCTCGAACTAGCGGAACTGAGGGTGGTGAGACACTGGACAGGCAGTCCAGGGATGTCCCAGCCCTGGCGGTGTTCAAAGCCAGATGGGATAAAACTTTGAGCAGCTTTGGTTTAGTGAGAGGAGTTCCTGCCCACGGCAGGGGGATGGATTGGGACGGGATGTTCTATAAGGTCCTTTCAAACCCCTTAACATTTTTGGATTCCATGTACATGTAACTCTCTCCTGTAGCAATCCTGTGTTGCTTTAAGTCCGTTTTACGATGTAGAAATGTGATTTAAAGCAGAAAACTCTTCTAGGTAGGTGTGTGGTTCTTGCATTAACTTTACTCTGGCGACTCTGGTAGGAATTAAACTCTTTGCCCAGAAGCCAGAGTGAAACAAGTTTGTAGCTCCTGGACAGGGAGGCCAGTCACAAAGTAGCCTCCTTGTTAATGATTAACATATTTTTATGTAACATTTTAAAAATTGCTTTTGAAGTCCTCCTTGCTGAGAGACTATACGCTTATGTCTGAGTTCTGTCCCTCTGTTGTAGAACCCAGTAGAGAAAAGGGCCTGTTTTGAATGGGCTGTGTGATTGTAATGGCTGGAGCGGTGTTGGCAATAGAAATACAAGTGTCAGAGAAATAACCTTGTGATATGGTCTGAGAATTGCATTGTTTTGGAAAACAAAAGCCTTCAGGCCTGACCACTGTCAGTGCTGTGTTTTTACCAGGATGAAAAACCCCTCTGTATTAGGAATGCTTTATAAGGTGATTCATGCCATTAATTTGTAGCAGGTTGTGCTTGCAGTAAGTTTTATTGTTTGCAGTTTATCAGCCTGGTCTGTGGCTGTGCTCAGTGACAGTAACATGTGTGTGACCTCTCAGCTGGTCAAATTCTGCTTGTGGATAATTTTTACCACATTTGGCTCAGCACATGTTCTTGGCACCTGCAGACAGACTTTGGTGTTTTTTTAAGTCATGGGACCTGAATTATTGTTAAGACCGAATCCTCCTGTCATTCCAGCAAGGAACAAGGAAGCATAAGTGAAAGGATTGAGTTGGTTTAGGAAATAAGACTATGCACTGGTAACTTGCTGATCTTGACTTGGATGTACCTGTTTGTAGTGGTTTTGGTTTACCACTGTTGTATAGAGATTTAAAGCAAAATGAAGTAGCTTTGCATATGTTTACAGGAGCCTAACCTGTGAAGGGAACTGTGGGGGAAATCTAGAGTGTACTTGCTTGAAAATTGGGTGGGGGAGCAGATTTAGCAGTTTGCTGATGGGAGCTGTTGTGGGGTAATATAAGGTAGAAACAACTGGTTAGAAAAGCTCCCTTTCCAGCCAGAACCTTGATGGTTGCCAGCAGACAAAACATTCCTGTGTTGATGCTGTAAGTGAATTTAATCTGAGCATGTCTGTGATACTGTTCTGCTTTCTTTTTGGTTTTAGTTGACCATGCCCTTGCTCGTTTAGTCACTGCCTATGCTGAACATGGGCACAAAGCAGCCAAAATAAACCCTCTGTTTGCTGGCCGAGCTGTCATGAACATGGTCCCCGAAATCCAACAGCTGGCTGAAGTTCTTCAGGGCCCCCTTGTTACTACAGGTGAGTCCACAGCCTTATCACAGTAAATTTTGTTAGTAGGTGATTTATTGAGGGGCTGTGGCCTTTGTGGGAGAGTCAGATACTGAGTGGTGGCTCAATCAGTGATGAAAACCATTGGACAAAAAATTGTTAAACTCAGCATCCATATGTCTCTTGCAGAAATCATAGTGCAGTGAGAGGCTGCCTTTTAGCATCTTCAGAAACCATGAAAATTTGTACTTGTTCTTACAGCTACTGATGTTAAACATTAATTTCTTGTGGTACTGTAACATTCTGTGATTTACCATAATACTTAACACTGTAGTGAAGGTTTGAAAGTACAGGGGCAGAAGTCAAGAACTGTCTTTTCTTGGCTCTCTTACAGCCTTGCTGTGGCCTTAAACAAAGGAGGGGGATCTCTCTCATTGTTTTATCTTCTCCAAAACAGGCCTTAGTGGTTCCCCCTCCTCCCCCAAAGTGACTAATAACATTTATTTCCCAACAGGACTTATAAACATGGGAAAAGAGGAAGCTTCTGTAGAGGATGTGATGGCTTATCTGGACCATATATACTGCGGGCATATTTCCATAGAAACAAGCCAGCTCCCAACTTTGGAGGAGAGAGAATGGTTTGCTAAAAGGTTTGAAGAGCTAAAGCAAGAAGCATTTACACCTGAAGAGAAAAAGCACTTGTGCAAACTGATGCTGGAGTCCCAGGTACTTTGTTCCCTGTTACTGGATTGTAATAGTTGTGGAGTCTGTCATGGATCCTTTACTGTTCTGGGCATGATTCATGCAGAAAAAGAACAATCACTGTCCAGAAAAGCTTTGACAGTGTACAGGAGGAAGAAGTACAAGGTTTTGCCTGAAGCAGTGCAATGCAGAAAATCTCATTGGAGTTTGTGGCTGAATTTACTTACCAGCCATTACTGAAATAATGATGCTATGAACCCATGAATAATGAGTCTTCAAAAGTGAGATACTCTTAGATTAGTGATCTGACAGCTTATATTAAATGTTACTGATGAGAGCACAATGTTGAGCAGAGCTCTGTGAAATCTTGTGCTCTGGCTTAGCTGTTCTGTGTTTTCCTCTCACCCTCATGTTTATCTGTTTTACTCTCCTTAAAATGTGCTGTCCCTCAGGATTTTGAAAGAACAAACCAGAGCTGGACTGAGATGTTATCATATAGCACTGGCAGATATGGTGCTTTTCAGAAACCTTTGTTCAAATGCCTTGTATAAGGAAGTCAAATATTTATGCACTTTTGAAATATGTAGAGAAAATTTATTCCAATACTTCTGTGCTGTGAAAAGTTTTAATTTTTTTTCCCCTTTTCTTCTCATGTTATCCAGAAGGATTGAAAGGTAGAAGAGCAGGATCTATGAAGGTTGGAAAGGTAGAAGAGTGAAAGTGTCCCCGTTTCCAGTTTTCCAAGTGGAAGGAGTGTTAAATGTAATATTTACCAATGACTAAATGGAAGTATATGGCCCACTTTTTATTTTTTGTCTCCTCTTTGGCAGTTAGAGGAATTTGATGGTGACACAGGAGGCTGATGTGGGGACCCTGATGTGCTCTACTTTAATTTCAGTATGACCAAGAGTATAGAATTTAACCCTGACAGAAAAAAACCTGCTTTTATATGGGATTAGTTTTGTGTACATTATTCCTTAGAACTGAATATTGCTTAACTAGCAGTTAGCTCAGATCTTTGGGTGTGGCTTAGTCTTCCCTTCTCAGTTACAGACTTCATTTAGTTTCTGTCTTCAGTTGCAAAAACTAAAGAAATTTCCAGTGCTTCCAAAACTTGGTTACTTATTAGAGCTTTCTAGGAGGAGGTGAATGGAGTGAAATGAGAAGAAAATGAAGTAAATACAGATTAATTTATTTTTCTTCTCTCAAGCATTCTATCTATGTAATAAGGACTGTGCCTAATATAAATCAAAATGAAAGTCTGCTTTGCTAGCACTTTGTATCTCAAGATTGTTATCATTTGTACTGTAACACTATTCCTAAATTTCCACCTAAAACAGGTAAATTACCAAGGAATTTATAAATTAGTCTGGTGTCACAGTTCTTCTTGAAGCACCTTCCATGTGAGACAGAAAGTTTGGTCCTCAATGCAACATTTTTCTGCTTAGGAGGAGATAAGAGCTGATTTTTTATAGTTATCATAGTTTCTGGTCTCAGACTGTGTGGGTGGAGAGTGAGCTGAGACTTTTCCAGGGGTATGTTTAAATTCGTATGCCTCAAGGGTATAAACATAAATTATATTTCAATTTTATAAACGGAAGGCTGCTGCTTAAAATAACCTAATACTGAAGTTGTCCTGGTTTTGACAGGAGTTTGATCACTTCTTGGCCACCAAGTTTGCCACAGTGAAGCGTTATGGTGGTGAGGGGGCAGAGAGCATGATGGGCTTCTTCCATGAGCTGTTCAAGATGTGTGCCTACAGTGGGGTCATGGATATCATCATTGGAATGCCTCATCGGGGAAGGCTTAATCTGCTCGCTGGCTTGCTTCAGCTCCCTCCTGAGGTAAGAGATTTGTAATCTCATGGGCAGTTGCCTGGTTTATTTGCAGTAAAATAAACCCTCAGAGGTTGGCCATGTTGTAAATGCTGGAGCAATAAAATGTTACCTGTGTGAGAGTGTTCTCCTTTCCTGTCAAGATGTCAGTGAACTGTCTGCAGGAGACTGTTAAAAGAACTCTAATGAAGGGTTTTATGTGCTGTTACTTAAAAGGATCCTTGCAATTTCAGGAGTGGGGGAGTGTTTTCCTTTCAACATGTCAGTGACTCAGAAAAGGGCTTTAACCAAATCCGTTTCCACGCAGCTCATGTTCCGCAAGATGCGTGGTTTGAGTGAGTTTCCAGAGAATTCAGCAGCCATTGGGGATGTTCTCTCCCACCTGACATCTTCTGTGGACCTGGACTTTGGCTCCCACAGGCCTGTGCATGTCACCTTGCTCCCCAACCCCTCACATTTAGAAGCCATCAATCCCGTGGCTGTGGGCACGACACGAGCCAGGCAACAGACTCTGCTCGACGGTGATTACTCCCCAGAGAGTTCTGCACAGCCTGGGGACAAAGTGATTTGCCTGCAGGTATTTTGCTCACATACTGTAATTTATATTTGTAAGAGTTGCTGGGCTAGAGTGTGAAGAGGAGTGTACATAGAAATATCAAACAGAAGTGAGTTAATATAGATGTCAAGAACTGGGATCTTCTTTATGGGGAAAGGGGAGGTCAGGGAAGAGTTCCAGGTGGCATTTGTGATGATGCTCACGTTTAAATAACTGCACTTCTAAAATTTCTGAATAACTGATTCTGATAGCTCCCTTTATTTTAATAATATTCTGCCTTGAGAGCCATTTGTGCCTTTCCTCACTTTTGCATTTAAACTGCCACTGGAAGCCTTCTTTCAAATTAATGGGCTTGGAGAAGAGCTGTCAACAAGGGTGCAAAATGTTCAGGAGGATTTAGAATTTTGTCATTTTGTCATGGTACTGTTGAAGACTCTGCTGGTATTAGTTTTTACTCCTTGGACTGACTTGTATAGCTGTAGAAGCAATCCTAAATAGTTCCTTGATAATTTTTCTTTGCTTGCATTGACTTTAACTTGGAAAAAGAAGTGAGTTGAACTTGTAACATTTTAAAGCTAGGAGTAAAAACAAGTTGGGCAGAAATGTTCTGTAAAGTATAACAAACATAGAGGAAGTTATATGTAGGAGTGAAAATGTATTTCAGTTAAAAAAATGTTTTGGTTTCTTCTGGAAGGGTGCAGATATTGTGAAAAAACAGACATGACAATACAAAAAATTCTGGGCAAGTTGAGGTTCTTAGTTTTTTATTGTAAAAAAAGTCTTTAGAGCTTGCAAGTGCACCCAGTTTTTGCCGCCCAATGCATCTCCGTCTTTCAGTGCAGTTACATCTTAGTTTGAGAAGATACTATTGTTTCTTTCTCATAATGGTAAATCTTCACCATATAGTAATGAAAGTACTATAACTCTTTATTTGAAGATTCTTCAGGATAAATGGACTCTCCCTGTCCAAGAAAAATTTCACTTCTTAGGGTTTGTTGGGGGTAAACGTGGCAGGGAGGATTGCATAGCAGAGAAGAGAAACATTTGATTCTGTGCTAAATACCTCTATCCTAATAAACTGATTCAGAGTATTCCCAAAAGGAAGAAAATGTGTCATGTAACCTGACTGTCATTACTTGTGATTGTGTCTTTAAGAGGTACACAAGTGAGACTGAAAACTGGCAAATGTTTAGTTGTAATTGTTAACTGCTCTCATTCAGGTAATTGAGAAGAAAGAGATGAAAGCAGGTACCTTGTGTTTCAGAATCTTGGTTTTGGGAGTTTGTCTTTGAACTTTCTGTTTTTACAGTGCTTTCTCTTGAGAAATATAAGTGGAGACACTCTGAATTGAAGTTTATTTAATTTATTTTTTCTTTTCTTCCGCAAGCCTCAGTACCAGAGCTTCAGGGAAGAATGAGTAAAGGTCAGTTAAGGTGCCATTGTCAGTGGTGAGCTTCATTGTCCAGGGTCTGAAGGTCTTGTTTTCTAGAATTTCAGTGTACTCAGAATTTATAAGGTTTATAAAACTCTTCTTGGTTAACTAGGATGGACACCTCTGCAGTATTTAATTGTCCATCTCTGCTGGAGAGTGGTTTATTTTTCACCTTCTTACATACCTTAACTCCACTTCCTGGACATCAGGCAACTACTGATATTTATGATTTGAAATGAAATCTAAGAGTAAGATCTCCCAGAAATAAATTCCACCCTCAGGGTCACTGTTTGGTGAATTAAACTTGATGATGACCTTGCTTTTAGCTTCTTGCTAATGCAGCCCAGAGAAAAACATGCCCTAGCAAAAACTGTCTCTGTCTTTTTGGTAGAATGAGTAAAATCCTACCTGCACCACAGGACTTGAGTCTTCTGGGGTTTGAGATGCATATGAACAGTCTTGTGTAGTTGGATAGTCAGACTGTCTTTAGGCTTTAATGCTTTGGGATGTGCTAAAGGCCATAAAGTTTTCTCAGATGTTTTAGGGTCTTCACTCAAATGCTGTCATTGAGATATGTAGCCTTCTTAGGCAGCAGAAGAAACCAGGAGGGAAAAGTGGAAACCCAACACTTCAGGAACAAGTGTAGCATGGTAAGGGATAGAGTGGGGATGCTGGTTTGTCTCTCTTGCAGTAGTTACCTTTGTTTTGCTGTGATACTTCTTAAAAATCTGTATTTGAATGGTATAAAACCCAGTGCTGCCATTTCACTGCATCTCTGTTATCTTGGTGTACTTGCAGAAGTCTCTTAAGGATTGACACCACCATTCCATAGCTAGAAAGTAGAGCTGCCATCTGGTTTCAATAAGGAAATACATCAATCTCTGCAGTGACTTTGATCTGCAAATGGTCAAGTCTGCATTCTGAGGATGCTGTGGTCATATTCATCAATGGAGAACTGTCTCCGATTTCAAAACATTGAAATGTTAGATGATATTCACTCCAGTACCTCTAGCCTTTTTTGGAAACCTGGGTTGGATATCACAGTATTCTCTCTTCCCCTTCCCATCTATTTTTTTTTATTGGCAACATTTACTTGCTATTTTTATTCTGAAATGTAACTAAGCAGTTAGGCTTTATTTCCTTCTGAAAGTTTTTCTTTGTTTTTGAGTGCTTCCATTCAGTTCATTTTCCACTTGTTTTTCTGTTCTTGTCTGTTTGATAAGGTGGAAATGGGCACAAGTCCCAGTTCACCAGCGTTCAGCTTCAGTTCAGGGGTCAGTGGCTTGCCTCTGACTGCTGCAGCTTTGCCATAGCCAGGAAACTTGCAGTCACCTGGACATGGTGGGTCAGTTTTAGGAGATTATAGGTCAGTTCTAGGTAGGGATTACATGAGGAATTCATGTACATACCTTGGGTGCTATGACCTTGTGTTAGTCATAGGGCTACATAAACTCTCAAGTCATGGGAACAATATTCTGAGAGGGATTGAGAAGTGAGTCCAGCTGAAGCCTTATCTGTTCCATGTACCCAATTTAGAGGGTCTTAATTAATGAGTTATGGTTTTGATTTTGCTGTTCCTCCAGTGTTTCCTAATGAGATACTTTTCCATCTTCTTCCCTGCTGTAGGTCCATGGCGATGCTGCTTTCTCTGGCCAAGGGATTGTTCCTGAAACACTGACTCTCTCTAACCTGCCACATTTCAGAGTTGGTGGGAGCATCCATTTGATTGTTAATAACCAGCTGGGCTATACCACTCCTCCAGAGCGAGGAAGGTCATCTCTGTACTGCAGTGACATTGGTAGGTAGGGTTGAAGCACAAGGAAGATTGCCTGTTGTGTCAGAAAGGATTTTTAACTCCAGTATAAGCTGTGCAATGGACTTTTTATAGCAACTGCCTGTCAGCTCTAGGGAGAGATTATTATAACTCCAGTTTCACGGTAGAGTTGGAATTAAAATTATTATTACTATTATTCCCTCCTGCTAGCAACAATTCAGATGCTAAAAATATGCCCTCCCCTATCTGCTTTATGGGAAAGACTAAACATCAAGGGAGAATCTTGTCATATTTTTACAGGATGTGATAAAATAATTGCAAGATTTCTGTGAAGTCTTTATAACTCAGTTTCTGTCATATTATTGACAGCTTTTAAAAAGGTATTGCAATGGAGTATATAACAGATTTATTTTAAATATATCGTGTTAAATTTCATAAAAATCATCCCAGTGTGTTTCCTGAGCAAGATTTTTAGTCAGATACTCCTCCATTTTTGCTGTTTTGTTTGTTGTCATGTGAGCCTGTTGAGCTTTCAGTTTAAAGATGAAGCTTTCTATGCCTGAACTAGAAGCTTAGTTTTGGACTGATCTTTCTTAGTGATAAACAGTTGTATTATCAGTAAGATCAGAGACATAGTAGTTAGTTATCTTGGATATGTCTCCTATAAGTGAAAATATAATTTTATATGCTTTTGACCTAACATCAAGCATTTGTCTTATGCTTTCATCAAACCAATCAAGTAGATTCATTAAATCTGCTAAGGTAGATAGCATATGTTATTACTGTTTTCCCTGGGCTGGTTTTGTGTTATGGGTTGTTTTTGTTTTGTAGCTGAGCTTTAGTATTTTGCTAAGGAGGGAAACTTGACATGAGCCAGGAATGGCTGAAGTATCTTAGTTTCCCAGAATTTGGATAGATAAAGTACAAAGGGAGCACTGTTGCTTGCAGCCAAATTGTCATACAGGAAAGGGTGTTAAGATACTGAAATTTTACAGTGTTCTCTTTAATGAAGAGATTTTTCTGCCTGGAGGAGCAGGGGACAGAATGATACTCCTTTCTAATAAGGGAGAAAGTTGCTTTTGGCCTGCATGAACTCATAGGAGTGAAAGAGAAGCAATCAAGTAGTTCTCTCCCAGTTCCTGTACACTACCAGATTAATATGATGCAGGAACTGTGTATAAAAAGTCCTCTGGGGACAAAGTGCTTGTAAAGAAGTTGTGCTGAGACTGACAAATACAAAAGGTTGGGCTAATTGCATGTTCTCTCAGCCAAGACTCCTCTCCTTAACCCCAGCTCTCACCACAAAGAACATAATTTTTTGATTTGTTTTTATTATACTTACTTCACATGTATTGTCTGTAGTTTCAGCAGAGAGCAGGTGTGTGTCTGCTTTCTTTAGAAAGAGCTGGATGTGATTGCTGTTGTGTTTTGAATGCCTGGGCAGGTAAAATCATTGGGTGTGCAGTTATCCATGTGAACGGGGATGATCCTGAGGAAGTTGTCCGTGCCACACGACTGGCTGTGGAGTACCAGCGCCAGTTCCGCAGGGATGTCATCGTGGACTTGCTGTGCTACAGGCAGTGGGGCCACAATGAGCTTGATGAGCCCTTCTTCACCAACCCCAGCATGTACAAAATCATCAGGTAAGGGCTGCACCACCAAAATATGTCTGCACCACCCAAAGTCTTGCTGCTGCAACAGAAGTTTCTGTGTGAGATCCTTTGACATATCCACAGGTCTTTATGTAAAGTGCAGCTACAGTGTCAGCAGCCCTTGACTACAGTGTGAGTCTGATAATAAGATGTCATTGAGCAGTCATTACTGTTGGCTCTTGAATGTGTGGCTCGGTGCTTTTTGGAGAACAATATTGGACATAGCTCTTGGGTTTCAAATTCATGACCACTGGTAATCAGAGGGCAAAGCTGCCTTCTGTGTGCCAAGGGGAAGCGTGCATGATGTGGGAGAATGGGCAGGAAGCCAGCATGATGTTTGTCCTGTCTTCCTGGTCCTGCTGCTTCCAGTGGGGACTCATCTTTATTAGCATTTAAAAGTATTCAGATTCCATCCTCATCCCTGAAAAAAACCAGAAAATTCACTTGCCAGTGAATTCTGGTATTTTAGATGAAATGTTTATGGAATGATTGCCTTGATTCTCTTTAATGCAGAAATCCTACTGTGAATTTCCCTGAAGAAAATATGCATGGCAGCACAGAGGGGGTTCTGACTTACTTTAAAATTTTTATTTTACTTTTTATTTTTCCTTTTTAGTAAAGGACTATAAAACACATTTCTAAGAGAACTATTACCTTTCTGAAAAAGCCATGAAAGTGAACTTCATGTAAATAATTATAATGCACTAGGACACCATTTATGAGTTTTCCATGGTACTTGACTGTAGCAAGGTGGTATTTCCTTGTTCTCCTGTGACACTGTTTTCAGGTTTAAATCTGTGTGGTTTGATTCCCTCCCTGGCAGATCCCGTAAGAGTATCCCGGACACGTACGCGGAGCACCTCATGGCCACTGGGCTCATGACTGAGGCTGAAGTGTCTGAGATAAAGACCACCTGCTATTCCAAGCTGAACGATCACCTTGCCAACATGACTTCCTACAACCCACCTCCTACCAACCTGCAGGCTCACTGGGAAGGCTTGGTGGAGCCTTCTGCCCAAATCACCACCTGGGACACGGGGATGCCTGTGCCTCTCCTGCAGTTCATTGGGGTCAAGTCTGTGGAGGTGCCCGAAGAGCTCCAGATGCACAGCCATCTCCTGAAGACCTATGCACAGGTGAGCACAGCATCATGATACTTCTGATCCCATGGCTCAAAGGTACAGCCTGTTACAGGAGAAAGTCTAAACACAGCAGGGTTGCCAGCTAGAGCATAGCATGGTATTCTCTGGGGAAAACAGCTCACCCTGTTTCAAGGCTGAGATGATGCCATTTTTCCTCCAGTTTTGAAGACTTCTTCCCCCAAGTCTGGCCATGTACTTTAGTTTGTTATTTCAACAATATTTTACTGCAATGAAGAAAAAAGCTTATGGAAAATAGAGTTTATTATTCTTACAAATAGAAACTATTGTGATAACTTACTAACGTTTATATAGTTGGTAGTTAGAACGAGTGCTTTGTGAAGCAATGACTAAGGAACTTGGCAATGGTTTCTAAAGCCAGTAGTGAGTGTTCTATGACTTACGTATATAAACACTAGACAAAATGTGGCCAAGTTTGACAGTGAGGGTTTGATAGGTCCTAAGTTTGTGTTTGGTTTGGATCAGTTTGGGGTTTCCCTTTGAGGGATGATGAGTGCAGGTGTCTGGTTGGCAGCCAGAGAGAGGCTGTGAGTTGAGTGTTTCAGAAGACTGATGTTTTTGTCTTCCCAGCCCAAGGCAAGAGCTCCACAGCTCAGTTTGATCATTAGCCTGCAGTTCTGCAGGCCAGAACAGGGAAGAGTTCTAGAGACTGAAATACTTACACCTGGTATCTTTCATCACTGTTAACCAGAAGTCTGTCAAGACTACACTCCGTGCTGTGCTAAAATTTTCAGTATTTTCAGACTAGGATTAATTAATTAATCAGTCCACAGTTTGTTGACTGGGAGGTGAACACATGGATCACCTACCATTCTGTGGTCCTCAGGCAACCTTGTTCAGGATGTGCTGAAATAAGACTCTGTATTCTAATTCAGCCTAAGATGGCTGCAGGAATATAGCATTTCTCTCCATAGTGTGTTGCTTTTTTCCCAGCTTCTAATATTAGTCTGTGCCACCAAAAAAGTACAGATGGAAAAAGACAAAATAGTAATTTCTTCTTGTTCTTTATTTGCTTAGTCAAGAGTTCAAAAAATGGAGGAAGGAAAAAAGCTGGACTGGGCAACAGCTGAAACTTTAGCTTTTGGTTCTCTGCTGAGCCAAGGTAAGAGGCAACTAGACAGCAGACAGTAGAATTTTTGCTTTAATGTCAATAAAGGATAGCATTAGATTTCTTAGGTGTTTCTAGGTAAAAAGATTGCCATGATGTATAAATTTGACAATTTGCATGGTGTAAGAGAAGGTAAATATTATTCCTGTGTATCACTAATATTTGTAGACTGAGTCTTAAATATCTTCAACGAACTGGAGCTGCCTCTCACTCCCCAAAAACATTTGTGCATAGAGCTGAGCACAAGAACAGTGCAGCTGACATCAGTGGAGCTCCCAAGTACTTTGCATGCTTTATGCTACTATTTCTTCTCCCTCCTCCCTAGCCTGAATTCAAATCTCCATTTACATATGATACAGAATGCACATTTTTTTGCAGTTTGCTTCAGCAAATTGAACCATTTTACCCAAAATAATGTCAGAGCATCTGTGAGCTTGAGAGTTGGAGCTGTTGCTGGTTAAGAATTGCATCTCAGATTTGATGTTGCTGATGAGGAGAAATCCAAAAAGAGATGTAACAAGAGATACAATTATTTCCTGCATGTTCTCTTTCTGCATGACTTGCTGATCTGGTGTTGTGTTTATTGCTTGGCAAGGGTTTAATATCAGACTAAGTGGACAAGATGTTGGCAGAGGAACCTTCAGCCAGCGACACGCGATGTTGGTTTGCCAAGAGACAGATGATACCTACATTCCTCTGAATCACATGTCCCCAGACCAGAAGGGTTTCCTAGAGGTAGGTTCTGTGGCCCACAAGACAACCTTCTTCAAATTGTGCTGAAGAGAGTGCTGAGACATATGTAGGCAGACACAGGGACATAAAAACTGTCAGGGCATCCCTATTATTTTTTGTTACAAGTTACAAATTTAACAAGAGGGTTTGCTTTTCCTTGAGAGATCAAATATTATTCTTTTCCCCTTCAGTGCCTTCATTCAAAAGCAAAAAATCAGTGCCTATCAATTGCCTTTAGGAGTGTGTGTCCTCAGCACTGATTGCCTGGTACTAACGCTCCTTAACCCTTGGTTATCTTCTTCCTCATCCACCCCTCCCAACAATTTCCTTTTTTTAGGTGAGTAACAGTCCCTTGTCTGAAGAAGCTGTGCTTGGTTTTGAATATGGAATGAGTATTGAGAGCCCTAAGTTACTGCCAATTTGGGAAGCTCAATTTGGAGACTTCTTTAATGGAGCCCAGATAATATTTGACACTTTCATCTCTGGAGGTGAGTGTACAAGGAACTAATATATTTAAGGATTAATCATTTGTATTATGCACATTTTTAGAAAATCTTCCCCCTTTCAAGTAAAAGGGCAACATGTTGTGCAAAGAATTCTGCTTTCTCAAGGATCCTGTGAGCTTACCTGTGAGGTCCTGACTTCTGTGCAGCTTTTCTCTGAAGACAGTACATCTAAAATAAAAGACTCCTTGGCAGAGTACAGTCATTAAAAAAGGACAATTAATTATACTAATGGCCTTTCTTCCTCCATGTGTATTTTACTGTGTGTATATATAGTTGATAGCTTTATAGGCTGTACCTTTCCTTCTTGAAGCATCTGAAAAATTCCTGAAGCAATAGAGAAGGAAAATAGTGATTATTTAAAAGAAACAAACAAAAAACCCCACAACAACACCTTACTAATTTTGCCTCTAATGTGTTTTCTGAGTGGTCAGATACAAAACCTCTGTAGTCACAGATGGAAATTCAGAGGCCCTCTTATCCCACCCACATGAAGCTGGGATGAATTACCTTCTGGATTTGACTGTAAGCTCTTGTAAAGTGCAAGAGGTTTGGCAGAGCTCAGGAGGATGAGCACTGCTGATTTAGCCAGGACTGGCTCACAGGATAATGCTGGGATCACACCTGCAAAGATGAAGTTTTAAAATTTCACTGTGTCACGTGCTCCATGTGGAGACTTAAGTCTTCTGGGAGCCCAGAGGTACCTGATGATTTCAGAAACTTTAGATCACCTTACATGTGTTATTTCACTGTAATGAACCTCAGGGCAAAATGCCAGCAGCATGTTTCAGGCTTGTATTTGATGTGGAAATTGACTATTCTTTTTCCTGAGTAGTTTGTGCAAAGTAATGTGTTCTGTGCCTTTATGTTCTGTGGAAATCATCCTTTCCTTCCTCCTCATTCTGTGTTTGTAGGTGAGGCTAAATGGCTCCTGCAGAGTGGGATAGTAATTCTTCTCCCCCATGGCTATGATGGTGCAGGCCCCGAGCACTCGTCGTGCCGGATGGAACGGTTCTTACAGGTACCCACCACACCTCTCAGGGCCACACATCCCCAGCACAGCACTGGCAGTCAGTGCTCTGGGGGCTGTGCTGTGCTCAAAGGAGGCAGTTCAAACACAATCTTACCAGTTAAATGTTAAACCCATTTCTTCTCTGAACTTGTTCCTCTCTTGAATTGGGATATTTACTAATCTGTTCTGTACAGGTCAGTGTGCCTTGTGTGCCTGGATTCTCTTGCATATTGGTCTCCCTGCTTGCTTTTGACAAGGTATTGCTGTGTTCCCCCTGTACAGATGTGTGACAGCTCAGAAGAGGGAGTTGATGGTGACCAGGTCAACATGTCGGTTGTGCACCCCACCACCCCAGCACAGTATTTCCATTTGCTCCGGCGGCAAATGGTCCGAAACTTCAGGAAACCTCTCATTGTTGCTTCTCCTAAAGTGTTACTCAGGCTCCCAGTAAGCTGAAAAACGTTCTTCCTCTTTTTTTTTTTTCTTTCTATCTTCATTCTCTTTTGTGTTCTCTTCTCCTCTTTCTTTTTCCTCTGTGTTCTCTGATTGCTGTTTTGGGGCCAAATCAATGGAATTTTGCCTGTTTGGGGCCAGACAGGTTGAGGATTAAAGCTAGGTGGAGGTGACCTAGAAGTAGGGTTCATTCCTGGCACGATGGTGTTCTTGGGAAGCTTATCATTTTCACTGGGAATAGGAATATGAGGGAGAGGGAAGACTCTGTATGTTGTACTTAGCAAAACCCTGTCTCAGTATTCTTTCTGACTCTGGCCTGAGGGAAAAGCAGCAAGATTTGGTAACTTGCAACTCTTCCTCCATGTAGGCTGCTGTATCAAGTTTTGAAGAAATGGCCCCAGGGACAACATTCAAGCCTGTCATTGGTGACTCCTCAGTAGATCCTAAAAGGTAGCTCTGCTTTTTTAGAGGAGAAGCTTAAAAGAAATGTCCTGTCCCTTTCTCCTACCCAACAGCTCAAATTTGTCGTGATATGAAAGAAGTGACTTTGAGGGGAAAATGTTTTATGGTGGGTGACTGTGGTTAGTTTTACTTCCTCTCTTTTTCTTCTAGTAATTGTTGGTAGTTACCACATCTGCCTGCAAAACAGTGAAGTGTTTAGGTTGTCACCCCTTGGACTCACAGGGAGTTTGTAACTGTAGTTACCAAGCTGATGGGTCCTATTCTGCACCATGTCCATTAGGTGACAGTCACTGGAGCAGCTGTGACATGAATCATAGAATCATGGGTTTATTTAGGTTGGAAAAGACCCTTAAGATCATCAAGTCCAATCTTAGCACTGATAAGTCCACCAATAAACCATGTCCCAAGTGTCACATCTAGACATTTAAATACCTACAGGATGGTGACTCCACCACTGCCCTGGGAGGCTTGTTCAAGTGCTTGACCCTTTCAATGAAGAAATTGTTCCCAACATCCAATCTAAACTTCCTCTGACGCAACTTGAAGCTGTTTCCTCTGGTTCTATTGTGTGTTACCTGAGAGAAGAGACAAACTCCCACCTGGCTACAACCTGTCAGGGAGTTGTAGAGAGTGAAAAGGCACCTGCTGAGCCTCCTTTTCCCCAAGCTGAGGCCCTCCAGCTCCCTCAGCTGCTTCTCACAGAACTTGTGCTCCAGACCCTTGACCAGCTCCCTTCCCTTCTCTGGACAGGCTCCAGCACCTCAATGTCTTTCTTGTCATGAGTGGCCCAAAACTGAATCCAGAATTTTTGTTCTGGGGCTGGAATGCCTGAGCTGATGAGGTGGGGCAATAATAAAGTGTGTCTCTTCCTTCAGATATTACAGTGAATCCCGTTCACAATGACCAATTCAGCCTTAATTTTTTTCCCCTTATCTGCTCCTTGCCTCAAATCTGAGCCTCCTTCCTCTTCACTTCCTGACCCCAAATCAAAAGGCTGCAAGTACCTTAAGGCCAAGTACCTTAGCATCTTGGGTTTTTTAAGTGGGATGGTGAGGCACAAGGGGTGTAGTTTATCTCGTTGCTTTTTCCAGTAAGATTCAGCAGCCAAGACCTCTGTGATGGCAGGAGGTGTAGTGTCTCTCCAGAAGACAGTCCTGCTTTGGCATGGCAGAGAATTGTCCTCTGGAGGGACTTTTCTCCCTCTGATTTATTTTCTACAGAGAGTGCAGACAGGACTAGCTTTGACTAGGTGTTTAATTTTTAATAGTCAAAGCTAAGAGACATCAATCCCATTATAAGGTAATGTTCCCAAAATTACTGAAGAAACAGGACCTCTGGCATACTTGCCCAAAGATTAGTTTGCCAACTGTTGGAGGGGAGGGAAGGCAAACAACAGAAAAGATGATCTAGGCAAGCAATTCAGCTTTATGAAGTTGTCTTTGAAGTTTGACTGGTTTTTTCTGATTGGAAGTGTGAAGCTGTTTTGCATCAAGTTTCTGTAAAACACTAAACTTGGAAATGTTCTTATATTTATTTTTTTTTTTAGTGTCACCCAAGTGGTGCTGTGTTCTGGAAAGCATTACTATGCTCTGGTGAAGCAAAGAGAAACACTGGGAGAGAAGCAGCACAGCACAGCTATTCTGAGACTTGAAGAGCTTTGTCCTTTCCCTCTGGAAGCTCTACAGCAAGAGCTGAGCAAATACAGCCATGCTAAAGGTCAGCAAGGCTTCTACCTTTGTGTTTCTAGTCTCTTTGAGGCACTGAACTAAATCTGTTGCCTGCCTTTTAAGATGAAGAGCTATAGTAGCTTTTTCATCTTTGTTCTCCCCCTCATACATCCAAGTGTTTCTGGAGTGGGATGTTTCAGAAATGTTTATCACTTGTGTTGAAAGAACTCTTTTCTCTGCTATTGTTAGCTTCCAAGAAGCAGCACTGAAAATCAGAACAAACCATCTGAGATATTTTTTGTATTGGTCTTTGCAGTTCAGTCCTTTTAGTAGCTTTTGAAAACAGCAGTAGAAAAGCAGAAAATACACACAGTTATACCCTAATGGTGGATATACTTTGGGTTTGAATTCAGTTCTGACCTGCAAGGGAATTGAGTCTGTCATGCCTTCATTTCAAAGGGAGTGCCAAGACGAAAAAAATGGAAGTGCTACAAAAACAAACAACTGTTTTTCTTTCTCTGCTGAAAAGCAAAATATGTATGTTTGTTATGTACCCTTATCCTTCTTTAGTCTTCATCTGGAGTCAGGAAGAGCCACAGAACATGGGTCCATGGTCCTTTGTGTCTCCACGGTTTGAAAAGCAGCTGGGGCTTAAGGTAAGATGTTCCCAGGGTGTTTTAGTCTTTGAAATGAAGTTTGAAGTTCTCCTTGAATGCAAAATTCTATGGTGCTTACAACAAAAACCCTAATCCTGATGCCTAAACCAAATGTGTGTTCTAATTTCATCCACTTCTACTCTTCATAGCACCATTGGTGAAGAGCAGAACTGGAGCAGGACTGGAGCTTTATTTTACATGGTGTTCAGTCAAAGCAGACAGGATAATGAAAGATCCCAGGCACGGGAGTAGGAGGAGAATACAAAGGCACCATTTGCTCTGGCAGATCCTGCACTATAATGTCCTTGGAGCCATGGTCTTTGGGAGATGTGGGATAACTTCCTGCATTACTTCCAGCTGGGACTGCCCAGTTATCTGACAGCAGAGATCACTGTGGCATCAGGACCTCGAGATGTGTTTCTGTCCTTCATTAATCATTTCCCCACAACTCAAATTTCAGCTCCGCCTTGTGAGCAGACCTCCTCTACCAGCCCCAGCAGTTGGCATTGGAACCCTCCACAACAAGCAGCAGGAAGATGTTCTGACCCACACATTTGTCTAAGTTTTCAATGGATGAACTGCTCCTGATCTCAGTCATGTTTAGTGCCTCCTCCTGTGAAGAACAAAAGCCAGATCCTTAAGACTCTTAGTTCTCCAAAATTGTAAAAAAAAAAAAAAAAAGGGGGAATAAGTTTGGTAATGATGAAGGAATTTTATCATGTTGGGGAATACCTAACAATGACAAGTGCCTGTTAGTTCTGATACTTCTTGTCCTCTTACACAGTTTTCTACTAAATGTTTTCATAAAGTTAAAAATCCAGTCCAGGGGGCAGACTGGTGAGGTGACTGTGAAATACCTTGTATCTTGCTGCTTATTTGCACTTGACAGTTTTCCTGGGATGGTGCATGTGTGGAAACAGGTTCTGTTTCTTCTGTTTCCACTGAAGTGTTAGTACTGCTTGAGCAAAATAAATGCTTCCCCATGCCTGGGAATGAGCCATTTCTATAGCAGAATGTTGTGGATTATCTCTTTTTTCTTTTCTTGAGGGCCAGGAATGCAATCTGTTGTGGCTGTTGGTGCTCTTCTCAGTGCATGAGTTGTTAAAGCAGGATTCCCACTGTGGGGACCACACAGGATGGCTCCTGAAGGCTTCAGGCACCACTGTTTTTCTCACCCAGAGGGTGAGAAATCCCAAGGGATGGTTCCAGCATAGCTGTCATCTCGAGAAAGGAAAGAAGTCAGTCTTTATTGGGAAACAAAGGATAAAGGACCAAACCACTGAGGTTAAGTGGGAGAATAATGAAGCCAAATGGAAAAGAGGCATCCCAGGCTGACCCCAGTGTTGGCTGCCCCACAGCAGCATTCCTGCCATCACAGGATTTCTCCCAGGATTTTTCCTTTCCTGGCTTCAGGGTGAAGTTGGCACCTCCTTGCTCTTTTCAATTACTTGTGCAAGCAGTGCTGAAGTAATCCAAACTCACTGTGAGGCAGAGACATTTCTGAAAAGAAACAAGTGGGGTTTAACCAGATCCAGCACTTGCAGATGGAAGGTCATGGTAGGTGAGAAAAAGCAGATCACAGGCAAGATGAAGTGCATTCACTTGGGGAGACAGCTCCCAAAATCATCTCCGAAGCCTGCTTTAGTGTTTCATCCTAGTCACTTCATATATCCATTCATTCATTAACTCATAGGACCCAGGAGCTTCCTCTGTAACCTCTGTTCTGTGATGTTTCATATCACTGCTTTAGTGCATCCATCACAGCAACATGAAATCACGTTTCTCCCACTTTGCTCCAGCAAACTGCACAACCTCCTGCACATCCTGAACAGCTTTATCTAATCAAGGCATATTCTGCTTTAAATTTCTGCTGATAACTAGAAAAAGAAGGCTGAAGAGTAACATTGCTTTGGCTGCAGCTGTAGCCACGGAAGTTGTAGAATGCAATTACCAGCCTTGACTGCACACTGATGATTACATAAACCCACAGCGTTTCTTTCCACTGTGACAGTGCACACCAGGGAAGACCAAACCCCATGTGTTGAGTTTCACGTGGCCCAAACCTGACCTTGTTACACACCATTCCCCCGCAGGCTCTGCAGATCTGGTCATCCAACCAAATAAAGGATGCTCAAGTGTTCCGACCCTGCTTGATCCTCCTGTGGGAGACAAAGCTATTTCTGCAGGGCTGCTCAGCTCAATGCCCCCAGCCCCACTGGAAGGATCCCAGGGATCCTGGGGCAGGAAGGGAGAGCTTGAGCACAGCTTTCCTCAGCCAGACTGCCTGCAGAACACTGCTCTTGCATGATGGATAACAGATCCCAGGGGCAAGGCAAAGCCCTTGCTGACTGAGGGGCTAACTCTGTTTCTCCCAGCAATTTTGGATGCACACAAGGCTGTTTTCCATCTGTGCACCTTGCTCTTCTCTGCATGCTGGCTGGGACATCCCTGCACAGTGCTGGATTGCTTCTGCTTTGGGGAAAAGAGTTGCAGAAATTAGAATAGAACCGTGGAATATCCCAAGCTGGAAAGGACCCACAAGGATCATGAAGTCCAGCTCCTGGCCTTGCAGAGGACACCCCAAGTGCCACACCTTGTCCCTGAGATGCTACACAGGTGGAGTGAGTGGGTAACAAAGCAGGTCCTGGTCCCTGGACAGGAAATTCTGTGGGTCATTAACACAAGGAGAAGTGAGCATTTATGTGTTGTTAGATAGTGAGGAGCCAACTAGAAAGAAAGAGAGAGTTATAGCATTTGTGCATTGTGGTGTGTCAGGATTTGCAGAGAGAAGTGCAAGACCAGAAGGAAAAAAAGTAAAGATGTTGAAGGAATGAGCTGTTAGATTGAGCAGTTCATTAAAGGCAGCAAAAGCTCTCAGAAAGAAAACACACCAGGAAAACAGACATATTAAAACAAGTGTTTTAGTAACAGTGATGTTAGTTTAGATTTAAAAAACACTGTCTGAACTTTGAAAATGGAAAGATCTGAACACAGTTGTATTTTGAATAAGCAAGAAAAAGCATACTGCATTTTTACTTTTTTGCTTCTGTCAGTGAAGAAGGTGACATAGAAACATTTGTTCAGTTCACCACACCTGAAGTGGGGCATCTTTGTCAGTATGGACTGAAGAAACCTCCTCGACCTTTCATCAATTACCCAAACAGTGGCCAGTGACTTAGAGACAGGAGGGTTTGCTAACAAAACCTGTAATTTAATGAACTTCTCAAATAAATATGGCTAAAAATCTGAATGAAGGGTGATTACAAGAAACTTCCTGCCCTTAGCTACTAGCCCAGCTATTATTTGGAGATTATGATCTACAAATATACTGCCAGGCCCATTAATTACGGGCATATGTCAGACTGTACAAAACTCTAAATGAAAGTAATTGCTATGGAGGTGCTCATTATTATTTGTTAAATTATGAGTATATAAAACTGGAAGAAAAAAATTCTATGTGATTTCAGAAAAGGGAAGCTATTGAACAAAGTTGTTTAGGTATTGTAGCAAGGTCTTGATTGAGAAGATTTCTTAAGGAATGCAGAGTGCAATCCAAAATTCAAGATTCAAGGTTTTGGAGGAGCCCTACTGCTTCACACATTTTGTGTTCTCTTTTGGTAACTTAGCTTAATACAGGAAGAATTCAAGCTTGTGCATCAGATCAGTTATTCAGAAAGAATAAATCCTCTTTTTAATTGTCATATCTAAATCTTGGAGTAAACTCTGATGATCCTAATTTTATAGACCACTGGCTGTTGCAACTGAGAGCTCTGTAGGTGTGATACTTCTTTTGGTGATTGTGGGCTGATATTGGAATAGGTTTTCAGGGTCACTTCAGAGAGTCACAGAATCACAAAATCAATTAGGTTGGAAAAGACCTCCCAAAACGGTTGCACCTAACTTACGATTGATCCACCACCTTGTCCACCAGATGACCACTGAGTGCCACATCCAGACTTCCCTTAAACACCCACAGTGACAGTGACTCCACCACCTCCCTGAGCAGCCCATTCCAATGTCTAATCACCCTTTCTGTGAAGAAATTCCTACCAATGCCCAACCTCAGTCTCCCCTGGTGCAGCTTGAGGCTGTGTCCTCTCATCCTGTCCCTGGTTAGCAGGAGCAGAGCCTGATCCCTACCTGGCTGCACCTCCTGTCAGGGAATTGTAGAGAGTGAGAAGGCCACCCCGAGCCTCCTTTTCTCCAGGATGAACAATCCCAACTCCCTCAGCTGTTCCTCATGGCACTTGCGCTTCAGACCCTTTCCCACCTCTGTCGCCCTTCTTTGGCCACGCTCCAACGTCCTTTTTTCACCCCGCGAAATCATCACATCGACATCACGGGTGGATCGGGCTGTTAACAAAACACTTCGGTACCAAACCGCTCAACCTTGTGCTTTCTCACCCGGTACCGCAGCAGCAACAACATCACAGAAACGTCAAATCCCCGCAGGGTGAGCGGTGAGGTGTGGTCCTTCCGAGCTTGGCTGTCCGGCTAGCTCTGCTCTTCAGATACCATACAAACGAGTTATCCTTTGGGTCCAGATTTCAGACAGAGACGTGACCTTGCTTGGAAGAATGGAGCGGACTCACACTTGGTGTTACTTAGGAAGGTTTTAATTGAGGGCGAAGCCCAGGTGGTCAAAGCGTGAGTGGTTGCGAAAGTTCTGGCTTGCCCTTATCAACATGGGCGTTACAGATGGAAATGAAGGGGAGGGGTTTAGGTACAGCGGGGCTGGACTTTGACATGTAGGGAAAAAGGGGTATGGCAGAGCCACCTGGCTTGGACAGCCATCAAGTACCGGGGAGTGTCCACAGGTAACATACGATAGGTCTACAATGGCCTAGGCCAAGGCTGTTGAGG
>VWZU01008059.1:60373-86125 GCA_013397095.1 Sterrhoptilus dennistouni | reverse complement strand
GGCAGGGCCGGGGGTGCCGAGCAGCCGCTCCCCGCACAGGGTCGGTGCTGCCGGGCACGGCGTGAGGCCGGGCACTGCTTCCTGGTGGGGTGTCCTGTTCCACTCCAGCCCTACTGCATATGTATACACACTATATATAGGTGTGTAGCATATATACCCTATATACTCATACATATGCGTATGAGAGTCTAAAGGGAGGGTGTCAGAGGATGGACCAGGCTCTGCTCAGTGATGCCGCCCAACAGGACAAGAGGCAAAGGGCAGAAATTGATGCCCAGGAAATTCCACCTGAGCGTGAGGAAGAATTCCTGTCCTGTGCGGTGACCGAGCACTGGAACAGGTTGCCCGGAGAGGCTGTGGAGTCTCCCTCACTGGAGATATTCCAGAACTGTCTGGGCACAGCCGTGTGCTCTGGGATGGCCCTGCTGGAGCAGATGAGCCCTGTGGTCCCTTCCAACCTGAGCCATTCCAGGATGCTCTGGGATCTTGTTCACGGCAGAGCTGTGCCCCCCTCTGTGGAGTGAGGTGCACCTTCCAACAAGGTATATGAGGGCTTGGGATAAATAGAGGAGACATATGTCACACGAGGGTGTAAAGGTAAACATGGCACTACAACCAAAATGTTACTTACAGTGTAATAAATGCATTCTGCAGTGTAATAAATTACTTCTCTTTGAAAAGGAACCAATGGTGGGTTTTTATGTCTGTCCCAGTGTGTTGGGGCTGGAAATAATGTTCAAGTTTTGGAGGCCAAAGTCCCCACCAATCACATATGCTTTGATTTTTATTTTCTAAAATAATTTGATTTTCTTTTCCCCCAGAAAAAGAGCTCAAACTGTTGAGCTTTTCTGTGTTTTTAAAGGAAAACTGCAAAGAGAGATGTATTAAAAGCTAAAATAAAATCCCCTGAAATTCCAATCAGGATAGCTGTTCCACTCATTTAAATTACAATTTCTCAACCTATTTTGGTGAGTGAATTATTTTTTCAACTAAATACTTCAGTAAACACAAAATTCTAATCTCTGCGTGGATACCTTTTGATATCAGTATCATTCTGTATTTAACTAGCACAGAGTGATACTAGGTCATTTATTTTTAGGTGGAATACAATTCAGTTCAGCACCACTTCTCTAAAATTATTCCAGCTGTTGAAAAAAGAATGGACCAAATCTGGTTAGAACAAGAATTCTATTTCACATTTTTTTGCCTGGTTTTCAGCTGTTTCAAGAAGAAGGTATTAGTTTTCAGACAGTTTTGGAAGCTAAATAAAGTTCTGTGAAGTTTTATAAATTCATGAATGTTTGTTAATACATTTTTCTGTCTTCTTTTGTGTGTGTGTGTGTCTGTTTTTTTCTGGAACAGTAAAATTTTTAGAAGTTATTAAACCATTCTGTGCAGTGTTACCCGAAATCCAGAAACCGGAAAGAAAAGTGAGTGTCACATTCTGTTCTTACTTTTATTAGTTCACAGAAGTGGAAATATTATGATACTCTAGTCCAGGCTCCAGTATAGATGCAGACAGTGGGCCCTAAAGTAGAATATGTTCTTTGGAGCAGGGATGAACCCATGTTAAGGTAAAACATTAATGTGATGATGAATTCTGAGCACCCTTCTGGTGTGTTGTTCGTTTTAGTAATTATGCTAACTCATTTTTTAAAAAAAATCTCAATTATAGATTAAGTTTATTTAGTTTCAGCTCCATGTGATCTATTTTAATATACCAGGACAGAGTCTTTGTTTTCCTGTGGATCCCACTGTTGGCTTCGAGCAGACTTGTATATTACTTGGAAAAGGATTGTTCTGTAGATCAGGAAACACAAATTTAATTCTCCTCTTCCCACAAAGTATTTCCTCCACCCGTAGCTGTGATTGACCTTGCTGAGGTGGGAGAGTGATCTGTGGTCCAGTTCAGGTAATTGCCCTGTTCCCCTTCTGGATGTGATGTTTCTCTTTGATCTAAAATCAATGAACTCAGCTCACTTACAGCTGATCTCTCTAGTCCTCTAGCCCTTGAAACTCCTCCCATTTCTTGGCACATTTTCTAGATGAAGAAATAGGTAATTTCTAGAAATCAGAAAGAAACCTGCCCTGTCCAAAGAAAAACCCCAACCAAACACCATTTTTGCTTTCAAAACTCAAGCAAGCACATATTGCCCACAAGACAGTCTAATTATAGCAACAACCTCTTTGGTTATTGAGAGGTTCTCAGGGGTTAGGACTGGATGCAGAGGTGTTTGTGCCAGTGACCACAGCTGAGCCTGCCGAATTGCATGGAGAAGATACAGTGAAAAATTATGATTATGGTCCTCTGGAACTGATTTTTAAAAAAGGTTAGGATTTACCCCCTGGCTCTTTGCTCCATCTAGTTGCTTTCCAGCATCTTTCAGCTTTGGGACAGGTTTCTAAACAAATTATTGAGGTCAAAAAAGGTGTTTTCAGAGCAGGAATCTTCAGATCCAGACCCCCATGCCAAGGCTTGGATGCAGCAGGTCTGGTTGGCAGATGCCCATCTTTGTCTCTGCAGTGGGGGAACCTTGGTGCAATCTCCTGGTGCTGATTTATGGCACATCTGGGATTCCTTGGTTACTGCCATCCCATTTTTGTCTTGTGAGGAGAGAAAGCTGACACAAACCTACAGGCACTGATGCTTCTGTAAAGTTCACTGGCAGATGTCATTTGCCAGAGAGGAAGAGGGGCTTGATCTGTCCTTGTTGTCCATCAGCAGATGAAGGATGCCCAGAGAGGTGCCAAGATTCCTGTCCTATTTGGGTCACTTTGTCTTTATTGCTATTTAGGTCGCTGTCTAGACAATGGCTGCCAGTTGCCAGCTTTGTACAAATTTAAAGTGAAAATGTAATTTGGATCATCTTTCCCAGGCTGAAGAGCCTTTTGACCATTTTCAGTCATGTTCCTTGCTTCTGTGTAGTTTATCAAGTGATTTAGGTCATTCCATGTAACTCTAATTCTCTGTAATTTATTGTTCTCTTGCAAGCTGTCATGGGCAGGTATGACCAGTAATGGTTTTAGTGAATTGGTTTAAGGCCAGGATAAGAAATTTAGATAACCAAATAGAAAAGGAGATTCATTTTCATTAAGCATGTATTGATTGTTAAGTGAAGATGATGTTTTGATTCAGTTAGGCTCTCACTGAATCATTTTGCCATTCTCGTTGATGAGGAAAGTGGTTTCTTCTGTCTCTGGGGAGTGTTGCTTTTGTGTTTTGGCCAACTTGATTAGCAAAAGTGATTGCTGCTTTTGTAGTTACTAGAATGGGCTCACACTTCTCTCATGCACAGACTTGGTAAGTAGAACACACTGTTCAGAGCACCAAGATGATAATGCTCAAGTCCCTTCCTTTTCACATGATTTAAGAAAAATGTCAAAGGAAGAAAATGTCCAATTGAATCAGATCAGATGGTGAAATTTACTGTGCCTGTGCTTGTTAGCATTTGTGGCTAGAATATTTTGGTACCACTCTGCATTTTGCCATTCCTGGCATATGGATTGGGATGACTCCATTTTCTTTTTTGTTGTCTTGACTCATAGAGATTGTTTTCCTTGTGAATAACTGTGATTTGGGTGATGCAGATTTCCTCTAGTGCTCATATTCACCACAGTTACAGAGAGAACCAGAGCAGCTTTAGACCTTCAGTGATGTCTCTGAAGCCCAGTTTAACTCTGAGGCTCTAGAGATAATTTGATTAAGCATTTTTTGACTTTAGAAGTCTCTGCTTAAAATCTGAATTGTGGAGTTCAGACTTGGTAAAGTGGGTCAGCACTGCATAGTCTAACACAAGGTATTGTTTGGGTTTATTTCCTGCTGTCACTGTTTTTCTTTTTATAACTCTGTGCTGTAAGTATTTTTAGCATCTGTCCTCTTTTAAGAGTGAGGCAGTAGCAGGAAATAAATTAAATTACCTGGATTATTTTGCTTCTAAGTGCATAGTTTCACTCATAAAGATGTAGACTGGGTTTTCTTTTGCTTGAGGACCTGTGCTGCTGCTGCTGCGCTGGTTTGTAATTTTTAATTTGTGGGTGTTCAGTGCCTCTTAAACCAGGCACTAATCCTTGTTACTTCTCCACGGACAGATTCAGTGGTTGGAGGCAGAGAGCTCCAACCATTTCTGCTGTTTCTCTCTTATGTGTTAGTTCATGTCATGTTTTGTAGCTGCTCTGCAGTGAACACACTTAACCCTCAGGTTTACAGTCCCTGGAGGAGAGGTGGGAACCTGAACATAACCCTGAATCTCAGCTCTCCCTGCCCTCCTCAAGTGCATTTCTTTCTGTCTCATGCTTTGAGTAATCCTCTGGCTCAAACTTAAATCTTGTGATTCTTCTCTTCTTGCACCCGGCACTAATTACAGGCACCTCAAATGTTGTGTCTCTGAGATTCTCTTCAATGAATTAATGACTAGGGATCACTGGTCTGGCATTCCTTTTAAAGTAATATATAACCTACCTCAATGAAAATATTTTGGAGGAAACTTTTGGTGTATATCCATGAACATAATGATGAATTTAAAGATTGCTCTAACACCCTTTGAAGAATTTAATTCTAAATATTTTGAATTGCTGTCGGAAACTCAAGATTCTTCTAGTTTTAGTCATGTATCTTCACAACAGTTCAGTCCCTCTAAAAACTTCATAGTGCTTTAGTTTAATTAAACTTCCAGCCTTACAAAACTTCTGTTGAAGCCTAGAGTTCTAAGTACTAAGATAAGCTTTTTGCATTAATCTTCCATGTTTTCTCTGGTAAATCCATGATTTTAGCCATGCTGTTGCTCTTCTGTAAATACCCACTGTATTAGAATAGTGTAGATAAAATACATTCTAGTGACTGAATGTCTGCCAGTCCCACGTAAGTTACCTTTGTCTTTCTCTCTAATATCTGAAATGATACTGAAAATAAATTCCAGTGAGGAGTGATGCTTTCTGGTTTGATATCTTTGCATTGAATTCTGACTGATGACAGCATTTAGTATTGTTGTGAGAGTGCACTGGAAGTTCTACATGCAGTGAACACGTTTGTGTCTCCACTCTGTCCTGTAGATCCAGTTCAGAGAGAAGGTACTATGGACAGCCATCACACTCTTCATTTTCTTAGTGTGCTGCCAGGTAGGTGTTGATGTTGTCTGTGGTCAGAAAATGTGTGTTCTGTACATAAAAGTACCCTGAAAGGATGAGATGTTCTTGTTTCACGTTGACCTACCAGTTTCAGCTTTTATTTTTATGTAAAAGTATTTAAAGTTCAGTTCAAAAAAAACCTGGTTTTCTGAAATGGTCTTTAGTGTTGAGCATAGATGTTTTTAGGAACTATTGCTTTGTATTTAGTCAGAAATACATAACCTTTTTTTCTTGTTACAAAGGTCCTATCAAATAATGGTAGTGGCTGCGGGGTAAACAGCCGTGGTAGTTATTTATTGAGCAGCATAAACAAACCAAGCAATTCAAAAATGCATTGTTTACCCTCTGTTCATGGCTACACTTAAATTTTAGCACTCAAAAGTGTGAAAACTAAATCAAGTGACTTTTTACCAATTTCCTCTTCAACAAACTGATGGATTGTAAAGATTGCAGCAAAATGTTTTTGTGAAGTGTTGAAGTTGACATTTGGAGTTTTTTGCAAATATCCTGGTAAAGTTGTTTGCTAAAACTCTTCCAAAATGCCTGTCTTTGTAAACATTTATGTGATCTTTATTACTCATAGTTGTAGGTGTTCCTAGAGCCTGTTCTTGGCTTGTAAACAGTGGAGTTTTTTTGTGTTTTTCTTTAAAGAACACCTGGATACTGAAGAAAATGAGAATCCATGGTTTACTTGATAGACATTTTTTAGAACTTACAGACTTTTTGGAAGATTCAAGATGAATCGTACATTTCAGAATCAGGGTTTTTAGTTTATGTTTATTAATGCAGCCATTCCAGACTGCTGAGAAATAGTTTAATAGTTTTTGTTTTCAGCTCTGAAGGACTGTTTAAAGGCTAAAACTCTCTTGTAACTAAAACAGCTCTTGTAACTGTCTGTTTTTTTGGAAGGGGGAAGTGGGAATGATACTAGATCTAGAAGAACATGTAGTTTATCTGGGTTTACTAGCAGCTGGAGGTATGCATAATTAGAATTTTCCATCTATATGAGAGATTATAGTAGTTGAACAAGAAAAACAGATGGTGCAGATTAGAGTTTCCAGAAATTGATCTCCAAGATTGCCTGGATTCCTACTCTACTGTTTTGGTGATTAGGAGGAGTTATAGAGAGCTGAAAATCCCTCACTATTGACATACAGAATATTGGAAGTTTTGTATGAACATGTCTGGTATTGACATTTCCATGTGGGATATTTCAAAACATATATCTGTCTCTAGAATTGCAATATTTAAACTTCTTTCTAGGGGTTTCTCCTTTTTCCTGTGGAAGACTCTTAGTTTAGTCCTCTGAGTTACACCCCAGGATTAATTGGAGGATTAAAAGAGATGGTGTCAATACCTCTGGTTTTATTTTTTAAAAAATTAAACAATGTAACAATTGAATCATTACATGTTAAGATTTTGTATTAATGCAGGCTAATTGTGTGTAACTGTTTAATGCTGTTGTGCACTTTGACAGATCCCTTTGTTTGGAATCATGTCATCAGATTCTGCAGACCCCTTCTATTGGATGCGAGTCATTCTTGCATCAAACAGAGGTTGGTGCTCACTCCTTTCTCTACTGGGATAAACAGACCAGGAGAAAAACTATTGGCTGTTAAGTTCCACCTCCCAAATGTCAGGTTGGAACACTCTGTAAAGTTCTTAACACAGATGGAATTGAAATCAGTGCTTGAGCAGTGCTTCATGTTAGGAATGGGATTTCTTTGAGATGCAGATGAGATTAATATTGATTCACAACTTTTGGGATGATTCCATTCAAGATTTTAGAGCAATCTCTAATATATGGCACAGGGAATCTTCTGACTTTCCAGTTAGGAACTGCACTAATGTGTAGTAGGAGGGTGTTGATTAGGAAATGCCTCACTTGTGCCATTCAGTTACACTTCATAATAGTTTGGCAGTGGAATGGGTGAGTAACTTTCTAGGTGGGAAAGCTGAAGGCAGAGATGATTAGGCATAAACTTCAGCAAAACCAAACTAATGCATTTTAGAAGAGTAAAGTGGAACACAACCAAATGTATAAGATTCAAACTAATGCTAGAAGTCTGAAACTTAAGATGGGTGACCAGTCATGCCTGACTCTAAATGAGGACACTGATCTCATCTGTAGCTTGGAAAATTGGCTGGAAGTAAGAAAATCACTGGAACCCTCTAAGGTGAAGGTACTGCTTACTTAGGAATAGCAAATTTTGTTACACCAGTGAGGATAGGAAGGTAAAGAACTTCTCTGCTTCAAATTCTCCTGCAGAGTTTGCAGAATTTGGTGTGTCCCTAGCAATGTATGATACTAAATATGCTGTCCACTACCCAAACAGAATAGTAACTGTGGCCAAGAAAAGGCTAGAGAGACTGAAGGCAATAAAAAGCAGAAGTGGGAAAGTGAGATTTCACTTAAGTCAACTAATGAGAAGTCATTGGAGGATGTGAGGTGAATGCTAAAGCTTTTGACATCCTAATTTTCTGGCTGCTGGAGGAATAGAGATTTCCATGACAGGTCATGTAATACTTAACATGGAAACTCCAGGATACAAGTATGAAAGAACCAAATTATAATAATTACTTTAATGTATTCCCTCTTGGAATTGTATGCATCTGGGAGTTGGTACTTCAGTGACACAGTGCCAGTGAGTTGGCAGAGTTAAGAGCAGCTTAATGACAGTCTTTGTTTTGTTAAGAACTAATTCGATCTCAACTAGAGCTAGTCATTCCAAGGGCAGTGTTCTCAGAAACCGTGGATCTGCAGCATGTTTTTGTGGTCTGCAAAATTAAACTTTTGGAAAATGTGACATTGAAGCACTGACAGAATAAACGGCCAGGGACAAGATGCTGTCCAGGGAAAGGTTCCTTGAGGATATGCCAGAAAAGCTGAGCTTCAGTGTTAGCATGGTTCCACAAAAATATTTGTAATTAAAAGCTACATGAGTTTTCCCCACTGCCTTCAAAATTACAGGTTAAACACAGCAGCCTTTTGTGAGGTCCATAACTGTTTTGTCATACCTGTACAGGAAATATTGGAAGCATTATTAGAAATAATTGTTCTAGGTCAGGAACCTTTGAAGAGACCTCATGCTTTAGGAGAGGTGCTGCAATGGCAGTTGTTTTAATTTTTCTTCTTTTCTAGGTACTCTGATGGAATTGGGTATCTCACCCATTGTCACATCAGGTTTGATCATGCAGCTGCTGGCAGGAGCAAAGATCATTGAAGTTGGTGATACTCCAAAAGACAGAGCCTTGTTCAATGGAGCTCAGAAATGTAAGCACTGTTCCAATTAAAATTACTGAGTGTATTTTTATTCTTGGGAAAGCAGCCTGCCTAAGTGATATTAGATATGAAATTTCTTTGGTAGGTGACTTCAGATTTTTTAAAGGATGTGCTTTCTCTCTTGTTTTAGTATTTGGGATGATTATTACCATTGGGCAAGCCATTGTGTATGTTATGACTGGAATGTATGGAGATCCTGCTGAAATGGGTGCTGGAATTTGTCTTCTTATTATAATTCAGGTTTGTAAAGAGCTATTTTGTGTGTAACTGAGACTGCTTAGAGACAGTATAGCTGGTAGGAAAAATCTTCCTGTGTTTGGCTGACTTCAATTTATATATTTTTAATGCTGCAAAGCATAATTATTTGTATCTGTCTAGATACGAGAAATTCTAAATATTCCAGAAAGGAGGAGAATGATGGAATAGTTAATATCAAAAGTATTTCAGGGAGGAGTGGTGCTTAATTGAAAATACAGGAATTGGTGGACTTTGGAAACAGTAGCTGCTCTTCAGTGCTGCAGAGGAATTCTCACTAAATGGCACAGCTGCAGCTTTGAGACATTCTCCTGCAGAACAAAACAGTAAATACACAAACATAAACAACTTTTTTAGAAAAAAAAGTTATTACTGAATCATCTGTTTGCTGTGTCTGCCTTGAAAAAAGGCACAGAGCTCATTTGCCAGGTGAGATGTGCAGGCCTTGGTGCATGAGAGGTCAGAAACACTGCATGAATGACATTTAGATGAAAGACTTAATGATCACTCTTCAACATAATGAAAATACTGAAGCAGGGAATTGAAACACAACTCTTGACGTGATTTATTCTTGTTTCTGCTCAGTTTTGTTTCTTTTCTCACAGCTGTTTGTGGCTGGTTTGATTGTGTTGCTGCTAGATGAGTTGCTACAGAAAGGTTATGGATTGGGGTCTGGTATTTCCCTGTTTATTGCTACCAATATCTGTGAAACCATTGTGTGGAAAGCTTTCAGTCCCACTACCATCAACACTGGCAGAGGTATGTGTGCTGTTACAGTCAGTCACAGCTTGTTTCAGTGGGTGTATCCTACACATAAACTATCAGACGTTTATTGGTTGGCATTAAAAAAAAAAGTTCTAATGTGTGGTGATTGGCCTCTGAAGTCAATTGTCCAATCAACACTGAAGATGAAAATGTCTGACTTACATGGAGATTAATACAAGTTTGCTGATTTGAAGTGCAGCAGGCTTCAGGCCCCTTGAATGAATTTTTTTGTATTTCCATACTGAAATAGTCTTGTTTTAGCATCACTTAGTCCATGGAAGTAGAGAAGACAGGAAATGCTGTCCATTCAGAGGAGTTGTTTGTGATCCAGCTGTTCTTTGTGGCTATGGGATGCTTTTGTAGTTGATGCCACTGAATTATTTTAAGCTGGTTTGATTCTTCAGAGGCTGCCGTTTCTTCATTCCTCAGCCAGGCTTTGACAACCTCTGGTTGTTCTGAGACCTCTGAAATAGCACCTTAAGATACAGCATCAGAAATTAACTCATTTACTGCATTCATTTGAAATCCTGAGCCATGCTTTTAGTTTGCTTTTTAATTTAATTCTTAATTAATCTTTAATTTAATTCTTTAATTAAATTTAATTTAATTTTAATTTAATTCTTAGTAGTTCCCTTGCACTTTTGTTACTGTTCTTCTAAAAGCTATTTTCACCTTGTTTATTATTTCTTCTGAACATCCTCCTGCTTCCAGAAAAGAAAGGGAGTATTCTTTCATGTGTGTGACTTTGATGTTGTTTTGTTTTTCTAACCAGGAATAATGATTTTTTAGATCATTCTACATTCCATAACCTAAAAAAGAGTCCTGTGACATATAGGACATAATCATATGTGACTGTGTGACAATAGTGACATATTTGTTATAACAAGATCCACGACCAATTGTATCAGATTTTCTGTTTGTCATACTTAGAATTTCCAAAAGAAAGGTACTTTTTAAAAAGCTGCTTTTAATTTGGAGATTAACCTTTCTTTTTCACTTTCTTGCTTCATGCAGGAACAGAGTTTGAGGGTGCTGTGATTGCATTGTTCCATCTCCTGGCCACACGAACTGACAAAGTCCGGGCTCTGCGGGAGGCGTTTTACCGACAGAACCTGCCCAACCTCATGAACCTGATTGCCACAGTGTTTGTGTTTGCTGTAGTCATCTATTTCCAGGTAAAACTCCTCAGAGCAGCTCTGCAGGGGTAGGAGTGGACACTACAGTCATTGGGAAAAGATGGGAAAGTTTAAGCCAGAGTAGCTGAAGTATCTTAGCTTTGAGTAATGAACTCTTTTTATTCCAGTGTTGTTATTTCAGTATTACCTCTGTGACAGGAGAGCTGTAAAATGTTACAGCCAGGCCTGCTTGCACTCACTGTGTAATCTCACTTTCCACTGAATGCCATACATACTATGAGAATATTTTTAATAAAACGGATTCTGGTACTGCAGTGGTTGCATCACACCAATAATATTCTTAATATTCGTCATTGACTGAAAAGAATACTTTTGGACAGAGTTGGAGAACATTGTTTTTTTGGGGTTTGTAGCTTGTTGGTTTTTCCCTAATTTTCTTGAAACATTTAATTAGGGTTTCTTTTTAAATCTAAGTATCTGCTAAAATGGACACTAAAGGAGGATCCATATAGAGATTTTGGGGTTGAGGGCAGCTAAAATGTGATCTTTAAATTTTTTTTCATTAAGTTGTTGAGTCTGAGTTTTAGGGAGAAAAAGAAAGAAAAAGACCAGGTTTACAAGTTCCTGTGGCTTTTTTTGGATCTACTCAGAAAAGATTCTGCCCTGGAAAACTACACAAGAGCCTGGGCTTACTACACAAGAGCCTGCTGGTAATTGGCTGGTTCAGGTGGAAGCCATTATAGGCTTTTACCCCTAATCTGTAAAATGTATTTTACAGGACTACCAGTTAGCAGATGAGAAACCATGTTTATGTGAAAAGAATGTAATACAACCAAGCACTAACACTTTTAAATCCTTAAAATTTGTAATCCAGACTGTAGCAGAAAGCCTTTGGGTTTTATTATCTCAGACCTTGCAGTCCTTGTTTATCTAGCAAGAACTGCATGGTCAGGAACAGCTCTGGGGCACACTGGGAATACCTTGTGTCTCAGAAGTGAACCCTGGTGCATTTGTGCTCTTTCCCACAGGGATTCCGAGTGGATTTACCCATCAAGTCTGCACGATACCGTGGGCAGTACAGCAGCTATCCCATCAAGCTGTTCTACACCTCCAACATTCCCATCATTCTGCAGTCTGCCTTAGTGTCAAACCTCTATGTCATTTCCCAGATGTTGTCTGTTCGTTTCAGTGGCAACTTCTTGGTGAATTTACTGGGGCAGTGGGCAGTAAGTATTCTGTCACATTTTACCTGCATAGAATTATTTGCATTTTTACTTTGATGTGAATCTTTAGTATTTAACCAGCTGGAATACTTAGTTTTTAACATTTGTATAGAAAAGCTGTTTCAAACATCAAAGAGGATTTCCTCTATTAATAGAAGATGGGAATGTGGGAAATCTGTGAAAAAACAATTTATTGCCTTTTTTCTTCCTCTCTCAGGATGTCAGTGGAGGTGGCCCTGCTCGCTCCTACCCTGTTGGTGGCCTGTGCTACTACTTGTCCCCTCCAGAATCTATGGGTGCAATATTTGAGGATCCTGTCCATGTAATAGTTTATATAATATTTATGTTGGGATCCTGTGCATTCTTCTCCAAGACTTGGATCGAGGTGTCTGGCTCATCAGCAAAAGATGTAGGTGTTCTACCTTAATCCTTTTCAAACAGTGCTTCTGGTTTGGAACTGACCAGCTACCGACTGATCAGTTTATCCCAGTAATCATCAAGTGACTGTGAAACACTGCAGCAGTTTCATAAAATAATCGTTTTTGCAGGTTGCCAAGCAACTCAAAGAACAGCAAATGGTGATGAGAGGCCACAGGGATACATCAATGGTTCATGAGCTTAACAGGTAAGGAAATGCTGACATCCAGCTGGATGGTGAGGAGTGCTGGGGAAGTGTCAACTAGAGCAGAGATTGTCAGAAGAATCTGACACCTGTTTCCACTACAAAAGGGAAGATTCTTCCCATTCAGCTGTTGCCTTTCTTAGATTTGCAAAAGAAGTTATAGCAGCAGATTAGAGATTAACCTGTACTGTCTTTTTTATTTTTAAGTGACATAATGAGGGATTTTGAGTTGAATTTTTTCCATGTTTTTAAAAGAAAGATACCTTGGCTATTACCTTCTTGTTTCCTGTTTTTTCCTTTCTTACAGATACATCCCTACAGCAGCTGCATTTGGTGGTTTGTGCATCGGTGCCCTTTCAGTACTGGCTGACTTCCTAGGAGCCATTGGCTCTGGCACTGGCATTCTGCTTGCAGTCACTATAATTTATCAGTATTTTGAAATATTTGTAAAAGAACAGGCTGAAGTTGGAGGAGTAGGTGCATTATTTTTCTAGATGTCCAAATATTTTATGGTTTGTGTGGAAGGGAAAGTATTTTGACAACATGCATCATTTAGTCCAATAATGCTATTTTCTTTTTACTCGTTTTCAAGTGCTACGTGTCCCATTACTGTAATGGGCATTGAGCAATGCCTGTGTGCAGCATTAGTACCAGCTGCCTTAAGAATAAAGTTTACATTATCTTGTTTAAGTATTATCTAGTGTTGCCTGTAATGCTGGAAACAATTCATCTACCTTGCTGTTCAGACACTACAGGGAGATGGTAAAATGTATCAGTTTGAGAGTGGTAAAGGTCTTTGCGCACAGCAGTAAAGTGTTAAATCAATTGCCCTGTCCCTAATAGGAGAAAAAGATACCTGAGTTCAGATTGCCACACTCCAGTACTCCTGACAAAATTTATTTGTATCTGTATTTTACATTAATTTTTTTATACTTTTTTAACTTGCATTTCCCCACCGCTGAACTCAGCACTCCTTATTCCTTTTTGGTGCCTCCAGCTGGGCACCTTTCTCTGAGCTCTGAGGGTGGGCAGGCAGACATTTACCCGTGGCTGATACTCATCTCACCTGTGAACTGGTCCTGTGGTGGATCTGCCAGTCGGGTCCTGCCCCGGCCCTCCCGCGGGGCAGCCGCCAGCAGGGCCCGGCCCAGCAGCTCTGTTCAACCATGTACTTGTGAAAACTGTGCCACTGAAACTTCATGTCCACTTTGCTTTTGTGAGTCTAAAGAACGAGGCCTGGTTCCTAAAGCAGTTCATAGGAGGGAAAAGGGGGAACTTTGGCGAGTTCCTGCTGAAAATTTGTCGCACTTTAGAGCGGCGATGTAACAAATGTACGCGTTAGACAATAAACTTATTTAATTAAACCCTCTCCTGTGTCTTGTCTCTGCCAGTTGTAACTCATGTGCAGTCTTCGGTAATTTCTACAATGCCCTTAATTTTTTTTTTCTTTCTAGAAAATAATTGATTAATTTTTAGCAGCCACAATTAAAAAAAAAATCCCAAGATTCCTCCCCTTAAGTAATTGAGATTTTCTGCTGTGCTGTAATCACTTTTTCTCTTTGATGTCACATTTCTTCTGTCTTCTCTCAATCTTAACTTGAAAGTAACTTTGTGTTGTTTGTGAAGGTAAGCAATTTTCTGTTCCAGAAAGTCTCCCTGATTATGCACGTTCATCGTCATCTATTTCAGAGGCAAGACTGATTTTGATGTGTGTTTATTAAAACTCTGAGATCCTGACCTTTCAGCAGCGGTGGCTGTTTACATAATTAGTAGCAGCCCACTGTGTGCAGATGCACTGAAGGTTTATTTGGGATAAGATGTACCCAGCAGTGATTTGACTGAATGAAGGTGCAGCCTGGGTACTCACGTGTCCTCAGGAGGGGGGAAGACTGCAAGGCTGTGCCCTCTCAGGGCCTGTAAATGATCTCATGCCTTCAGCAGGATCCCCTGGCTGGGCCTGCACAGTCCTGGTTTGCACCAGTGGCTGGTGGTGTCACAATCATTATTTTAGACCAAACAAACCTGTTTTCTCTTCTGCATAGTTTAGTTAGGGCTGGGAGAAGGAAACATCATGTCTAAATCATAATAGGAAGTTCTTAAAATTGCCATTTCAATTACTTCAGCCAGAGCATGCAGACAGTGTTCCTGTGCTGCTGTCCCTGGTCCTGTCACAGACAACTACTACTTAATAGAATATTCTACAATTCTATGACTTTTTAAGTTGGAAGGGACCCACAAGACTGAGTCCAACTCCTGGCCTTGTGCAGGACATCCCAAGAATCCCACCATGTCCCCAAGGAGTGTTGTCCAAACACATCTTGAACTCTGTCAGGCTCAGTGCTGTGGCCACTCCCCTGAGGAGCCTGGTCCAGTGCCCAGCCACCCTCTGGGTGAAAAACCCTTTCCCAATACCCAACTCCAAGTGCCCCTGACACAACTTCAGGCCATTCCCTTGGGTCGTATCACTGGTCATTAGAGAGAAGAAATAATTTCTAGTCCATTATAAAGAAGTTGCAGACCATAATGAGCTCTCCCCCTCCAGGTGTTGGGAGCTGTGTGAGTGCTGTGGGAGTGAGGGAGACCTGCACTCATCTTCTGCCTCTGCCTCCTTTGGAACCATGGTGTTAAAACACCAACCAGGATTATCTAAGCATCTTTCCTATACTGAATTGTAAGTGTAGAGAGGAATCTAGTGAGAAATGAGCCATTCTGAAAATTAAACAGTATTTTTATTACGGATAAACTATTTTTATTATGTTCTGTCAAGGCTTGATAGAGCAGTTAGAAAAAATGCTTTCTGTCAGTTACATAATTCCAAATAAAAATACCAGAATCATTACTACAAACACTTTTTGCACTACAAGTGAAGCAAAGGACCTTGATTACAAGAAGAGTTGTACTTCTAAGCCATACAACTTGGGCAGTTTTGAATTAAATTTCTCGTCGTCCAGTTCTAGAACTTCATGAAAGGAACTTGGAGCGGTTTTTCTGCTGCGCACTTCAGAGCCAAGGCATAAGTATAAACCCTGGCATCTACTGCCAGATGTTCCTCTGCTACTAGTTCTGAAAATAAAAGTAAAAAATTATGAGATGCTGTTAAAACCTCAGCTTTACAGAATTGTAAGTCCTTGCTAAAATGAAGATATGTAGGACTCCAGACACTGCAAACTCCTCCTGCTATCACTAACTCTCATACCTGGCCAGGTCTCTCATGGATTTTTGCTTAACGTACTAGGGTGTTTGGTTAACATATTCTAGGGTGAGAAATGACACAAGGAGCCCTGAGAAGAGAAGGGATTCTTAAAGCTCATGTTAGTGCATTTAATGTGTCAGAAAGCTCTTACCATCAATCCTTTGCAGAAGGTCATTCTTTGGAAGTGAAACAACTTCCACAAATTCTAGGAGACAAGAAAAAGGTTTACACATCTTTAAATTAGTGAACGGTAGAGGAAATTATCTCTGTTTTCTGTTTCTTGAAATTTAGAAGGGGAAAGAAACTGACAGACTGCTCATCACCATCCAAAAGTTGTGAGCTTTCATATATCAAAAATGGCCAATTAAATGGGGTAAAGGCAGTGACTGAGGTCGCTAAAAAACATTTGGCAGAAAGAAGATGGAAAAACAGTTGGGAAAAAAGTGTAGCTGGTAGCTGTGAAGGATAAGAATCCCAAAAAGAGAAAGCTCCCTTTTGAGAATGAAAAATACACTGTTGAAGAAAACTTGCTTTGCTTCTCCTGGTACAGAAATGGATTGGAGATGCATTTCAAGACCAAACCATCTCAAAGGGTTTGTTCAAGATGAATTTATGCTGGTTAACCCCTCCCCGTCTGTGAATTACTTGTCTTTAGGGCTTGATCTACAGCTGTTGGGGGGTCAGTAATCTGTATTTCCTGAAATACTACACCTGGTGCTATAGGTGCAATACTGGCAAAGATAATTGACATAATGATGCCCCACAGGAGTTTGCATCTAGGCCAAAGTCAACCTCAGGCACGTTTGATTAGGGTCAGGACATTACCCAAGCACAAATAAAAACCAGTTTTAACTGACTTTTTCTAAGTAAAACTTGCCATACGAAGAATCAGGTTTGACCTTATTGTCAATGAGATCACTGTCACATTACGTACCTCCATCATCTGCAAGTGAAAGAAAGTACTGAATTAAGGGGTTGAAATACATTAGAGTTTACAATTAAAAAGCATTTGATGGCTGACTGACTGTGAGTGACACTGCAATTACTTCCAGAGTGAAGCTACAGCTGAGAGCAGGATCTGGGTTCACAAGTGCTGATGGCCCTCACTGAAATTTGGCACCAAAATGTTTTATTCTGAGTGTGCCAACAGCTGACACTTCACATCTGGGCTTCGCCAGTGAATTCAGCAGACACACTCTGCTCATCTGGACTGCAGGATGTGATTGGAAGCATGTGCAGTATCCAAATCAGCTAGACAGAGAGATGCAGTGGTGGAGTTAAGTGTTTTAAACCCATTGTTTTGTTATCTTCTCAAAATTTTCAAATAAATGGTACAAAACTCACCAAGGTTTTGCTTAGGTCTTGTGTTCTCAGCCTCATCTCCATTAATGATGACACTCACAATGTGTGTTGTGCTGTTTGACATTCCTGGGTCCAAGCACAGAGCTGCCAATGAGCACAAGGAGATGTTCATTTTTCAGAGCAGGAGTCAGGCACCTTGACATTTTAACAAAAGCTTTCACAGAAATGTATCTGATACAATAGGAGAATATATATTTGGCAGGCATTTGTGCTGTAAGAATAGCGAAAACTTTTTCTTCTCATATTCTTAGAAGTAATGTTTCTGTAACTCTCAGCTCTTTTACTGATATCTGGCAAGACTTGTTTTCACAGCCAAATGTACTTTCCATTCAAAAGACTAAAGATTTACTATAAAGTATTCCTTACAGACTTCCTTAGTCTGTTGGAGTCTAATTTTGCCATCACCTGTCTCCAACCTCTCCCAGTCTGCAGCATGCAGTTCTACCCAGTAACTGAGAGACGAGACTCAACTGCAATGACAGTTCCTCAAAAGCCAAAATGCCTCACCTACCTTCTCAAGTTTGATTTATGATCCTCATTTTGCCTTCATTTTATTTTATGTAGGAAGCATAGGATTGGAACAATCATGTTCCAAAGGATCTCTGAATTTACTCTAATTACTCTCCTTTCTTCTTTCCAGCTGGTGAACCCAAGTACTGTCACCTCCCCACAAGTACTGTCACCTCCCCATGGCTGACAGAAGGGTGACCTCTGCATCATGCAGCTCTTTTTGTCTAAGTTCACAGATGCTGTTCACTGAAGTCCAGCAATTTAGACCTTTACACTAAAATGCCAAATCACAGCATGAATAATTGAGGTTTGTGTATTTGTGAGATCTTAATTAATAGCAATTTCCACCCTACAGACATCAAAACTTGCTTCAGACAGAAGTTCAGCAACTGATCCACATCAATGACCAAAGTTACACTTTTACAGCCATGAGATGCTACCTTGCTGATCTGTATAGGCTTTGCTGCTTGGATTTTCCCTTTGATTTAGAGCATTTCAGACTCAAGACAGAACTAGCATTGGTGGGAAAAAAAAAAAAAAATAAATAAATAAAAGGCAAAGACCTGGAGTACATTCAACGACTTCCCCCTTGTAGCCAGTTTCTTCCTTCAGCTCTCGGAGCGCAGCACTTTCTGCTGACTCGTTTTCCTCAATGAGGCCTGGGAGATACATAACACACAAAAACAATTAAAAGCTTCCCACTTAACTGTAATATCCATCCTGAGATCTAATCAAGCTTTATGGAAGAGGGGAAACATCCTCACTACTCTGTCTATACAGAGGGATAAGTGTTAGGAAGGATTCCAGTCCCTGGATTCATTATGCTGCTGCCAACATCCTTAACCAATTATCTACAGAATCATGCTGCCTTCCCCAAAAATGGCAATAATATTCTCATGAGAGAAAGAAGCCAAATGCTTTGACTCTTAGAGAAAGGAGAAGTGGAGGGAATTTTCTCCAATCTGCTCAAACAAGCTTATTTTCTTTTTTTTTATTATCAAATATTCCTGTTTTGGAATAGCACATGGAGCTCAGCATGGTTTTCCAGCCAGAGCTTCATTAAGATCACAGAATCAGAGAATCAATTAAGTTGGAAAAGACCTTGGAGATCATTAAGTCTAACCTATAAAATATATATAACCTATAAAATACATAAAGATTGACACTCCAAGCACATCTAAACACACTGAACCATATGAGACTCATCCCAGTGTTTCAGGCACTTACCTGCAGGAAATTCCAAGCAGTAGCCATTGATTGGGGGCCTGAACTGTTTCACCAGGACAATGCAGTCGTAGTGCAGGGTTCTCTGCAGCACTGCTATCACTGCTACACCTGCCACAGCCATGGGAGACACAAGGACATGGAGTGTGAGTGCAGCAGAAAGTGAGATTTGAGTGCCAGATCTGGAAATGAACCCACACGCTGCTACTCTGAGCATTCAATGTTTAGATGCCTGCTCCAGAATCCTGAATTTAAGCTCTTTATATCAGGAATGGTGAGAGATCTTCAAAGCTCCCCAGCAAGCCAGAGGCACACATACCTAGCAAGACTGAGCCTCAGGGAAGGGCTCCCCTGCCTGCAGAAACTGCTTGAAAGCATCTGTAGGGAACTCTCTACTACACTCTTCATGCCTAAATCATGTCCCAAAGAGCTCCTTGGCCCCTAATAGCAAACGCAATCACCAGTTTGTGAACTATTCAGTGTCAGGGCACCCCTGATGTCTTTGGAAGTGCTCCATCATTTTAATGTGAACACAAGGATCTTGGGAAGGCACTCCCACCAGTAAGGTTCTGATTTTTCAGCATTTTAGTTAGCATTTCATTAGCTCAAGGGTATAGCCAGCTCTGCCAAGCCACCTGTTCCACATCCTCATTCATTCAGGAACAGATCAGCTCCAAATCTGCATTGCCAGCTTATCAGAAGGACTTTCACAGGATAAAAAAATGCAAACAGAAAAAGCCACCAATTCTTACCATCAGCTGTAACTCCCTTTTTGTTGCCAGTACGTTTTACAGTTTCCCAAGTTCTGTTTAAACAGAGAAAAGAACAAATGAATACCTAAATCATCATCCACCCTTGCTACTTTCATTTAAAGCAAAATGTACCATCACACAACGAAGTCTTGTAAAAAGCAGCAGGCCAAAGCAGGCCCTGTCATACACTGGAACTATAAAAATGCCTACAGCATAGTTTTCTTTTGCCTACTTAAGTAAGGAGAGAGAAAATAGTTAATTTTAGTTACACAAAAGGTCCAATCTTGTTAATTTTAAGAGGATACTCTGCTGATGAACTGGGAGGCACTAGAGAAAGCAATCAGTACAGAATCTAACACATTGAAGGGAGGGAACTAAAGCCATGTTGTAACACCTACATAAATACAGCAAAACTAAAGAGTACAAAAAGAATCGGACAGAAATTATAACATACATAAAGAGGACATTAATTTGTCAATAATATGCAAGATCCTGCACGACCAGCAGGGAAAAAGGAACCCATAATGAAGAATCAGAAAAGCCACAGGATGGACTCTCTGACTGTCACAGAGTAGTTGCACAGCTAGAACTTCAGTGTAGCATCTCTAAAAAGAACTGGAAATGCAACACAATCCAGGTCTAATGTGCCAAGAGGATTTAGGAGCTAAATTCAATCCCAATGCTTGCACATCTGCTGGAGTAAGATTCTCTTCTCTGAACAGCAGGAACTCTGAAGGAACCTCCCAGTGAATAGCTCTCATCTTGTGTGGAGTGATGTGCTTGTAATGCTCATGTTCTCCAGCCTGGGGCCAGGCTGTACAATTGGGAATCTGGAATACCGGAGAGGCAATTACCTGGCTTTCCCAAAGGGATCAGTGTAAGTTGTTTCTGCAAGCTTCAACCATTGTCTTTCTACGATTACCTAAAATAAAGAATTTTTTGTTAAATACATTATAAAATTAATCCCAAAGAATTGGGAGAAACAACACAACTATTTTAAGGTTCTTTTGAAGACAAATTGCAACATCACAACACATGCAGGAATGTGCAACAGCATTCTTGTTGCTAATACAGAAAAAAAAATACTCTAAATTCTTGAATATGAATAAAAAAAAATAACCCCAAGACAGTTTCTTAACATGAGTTCTATAACCAAGTTTTGATGAATTCAGTGGGATTGTATGTACTGCAAAGTCCTCATTTTCTAGTGGGATTTTGCAAGGGTAATGTATCAGCTGCAAAAGGGTCTCTGGGCTGCACAGACTTTTAGCTACAGTGGTGCTCACGAGTGCCCCCTTAGCAGAGAGCACAGCCCAAAAGCTGAGCATGAAAGACTGAAAACCAAACTAACCTGAAACTTTTCTTGCCCCGATCCCAGACTGTGGCCTTGTGTAACTTCTGTTTTCTGCAGCTGTGAGAGTGATTTATACCTGCCTTTAGTACTCTGAGAGCTGCTGAGTGAGTGCTTGGCATGAACACTGTGACCAAATGTCTTCTCTGGGCTAAATGAGTTTATTTTCCCTATGATGTTTCCTCATCTTCCGTGTAATTCATTTAAAAGAGAACAATCCCTAGATATTAGCCCAGCAGTTGGCTTCTTTTACTGTAACTTGTTTTAAAATTAGTTATTTTTATTGCTTTGTCTATTACTTTGATGGGCAAAAAACATCTGCTTGTAACAGCCTGAATGTGCCTTCCCAGAAAAAGGAAGAATGAAGTAAGATCAGCTCCTACTCTCATGGAAGATATTCCAGCATGAGACCACACTGTTACTGCACAGTTATAGAACCACTCCTGATACAAGAGCCACTGGCAGAAAGTAAATACTTCTCTGTATTAAGCCCACAAAATGGTTGGAAACAGTAAATAGCTTAAAATATGTAAGATCTAATTATAAATTTCCAGTGATATCAAAGAGTTTAAAAGAGAATAACTAAGAAACGGTACAAAAAAACCCCAAAGAACAACAAACCAAACAAAGAAAACCATTAAAAACCTATACAAAACCAAACCAAAAGAGGGTAAAATGATAATGCTGCCTGCAAAAAGCCCAGCTCTTAGTAGAAAACCCAAAAAGATTACAAAAATTAAATCCTTTATGCTTGTGAAATATTCATATTAAAAAAAATGCCCTGGAGAGAAGAAATAATTCAAACAAATCCTTTCTTTCCTTGTGCCTTCGTACCCGGAAGAAATTACAAGAGTGTGTTCACTCCATGAAGAACAAATAAAATATAACATTTGAGTTATAACGACAGCAGGGACACTGCCAAACCTGCCTTAACACCAAAGATTAACTTTTAAGAGTTGACTTAAAAGGGAACAGAAACACATATAGGCAGTTTAGGGTGAAAGTGCTTCTAATAAGAATGAAGTACCCCCAGAATCCTTTTTTAGGATTGATATTATTCTTACTACTTCCTTACTGATATCTTTAAAACAGCAATTATCTAAATTCAAATTCCTTCAGAAAACATATAATGTGGTACAATCCTAAATTGTTAAAGCAACCCTTGGTGGTTCACCACCTTAAAAACCAGAAAACTGCTTGAAAGAGAAAACTGTTGTTGAGTTTTGTAACCCACCACTTTGTAAAGTCTCAGAGAAATCAGTGATATTTCTGAGCATTGAAAAACCTCCTGAAGATACAATATAAGAAACAGATACAAAATCTTAAAAAAAGAGAAGCAGCTTAAAATAATGCAACACTGTAGATTCCTCTCTCCCCATTGATAATTTGTGTAATTATTTCAATAAAGAGAAATGTCACATCTTTTAAACTCTCTGACAATCAGGGAGAAGTGTTCTGTCTATTGAACAGAATTTTATGAACATACAGCCTCTCTAGCATTTTGTACTCTGTCCTCAAAAACTTACAAACAATTGTTATTTAACAACAAAAAGTGTCAAACCCAAGCATGCTGTACCTCTTCCTTAAGGACGAATTGTTTAGCTGGTTTTGCAACTTCTGTGGATGTCTCAGCTGCCATTTTCAGGAATGTCAGGGTTTTCCCCTCCTGTGCAAAGTCCAGATATATATGAAACAAAATCAATATTTGCTTTCAGTGTAAAGTTAAAAGGTTCATTTCTGCACTGAAAATTAACAAATATAGCTCGTTGGAGAAAGTCAGGGACGTGTGATGGCAAGTTCAATTCGTGTTTTGAGCTCCACCCAGGTTGATTCCAGAGTCAAATAATTCAAAGGAGAAATGTAAATTTGGGTCAAATCCCTGACTTGCATAGTTTTAATAGTCCTATCAGCTGTCAAGCTATCAAGCTAAGCTGGCTGAAGACACTTCTCTTGACTATTCATTCAAATGTCAGACACTCATACAGACAATTAATCCATTTCAAATTGTTTCGTTCTGATCTGGGTGAAATGCTCTGTAAATAGTGTCTGGACAACAGGACTGTGCACTCCCCTATGAAAGTGCAAAAAAACCCCTTCTACCGAGAGGACTTTAGTGGTAAAAACTATCTGCTTTTAAAAATTAGAACTAGGACCTACCTCCACCTTACAAAACAAATAAACACGTAAATGACTCAATCCTCCCACTAAAAAACAAGGTCAAAATACTACAAATGTGTTGCAAGCCTGTGCAGCACGTGGGGCTGGTGTGACCATGGCATGTCAGTCTCCTGCTGGGAATGATGTGCCCAACAGCATGTGAAAGGCAGCTTTTTCCTTAAAAAAATGCCCAAAGCAAGGCTCTGCACCTGCAGCTCAGAGCCTCAGCTTGTATCCCCAGGAAAAATGAGATTATGCACTCCCTCCATCTAGCTCCAGCCTAGACACAGCAGGCAGCAGAAAGAAAAAAAAAATGACTGACCCTGTGTCACTGCAAAACTACAGGGCACTTTCAGTACAGAAACTTATTCCAGGGATAACATCTCTGGTATTAACTTAATACTGGAGTCCTGAAAGTCATAATAAATCATAAGCAAAAGCCAGTAAAAAGAAACAAATCAGTTTAAACACCAAGAGAGATGAGAATCTTAAAGATCTCAATCATCCATAGCATTGATGGCCATAAACTTTCCATAAAGTCAAAAAGAATCTTTCCATGACTTCAGCTATGGATTAATAAGGCTCTGTGTGGTCTCTAGCAATGAACAAAGTGTGTGAAAACCTTCTCTGTCCCAACACCCAACTTTAGCACTTTCATTTTTTGCTTCACCTTTATCCTTCTATGGTAACATCTGTTGCACACTTTTGAAACATGAAGGAGCTTAAGAGAATAATCAGCTTTCTTACATACCAGATTGACATTTATTTGCAGTAAGTAGTTAAAAGAAACACGTAGGCGTAAATATTTCTGTTTATCAGCAGGAGTAAGGCTAAAGTACAGGAAATCATTTCCCTGGTCTGTACACAGGGCAGGTTCTTTCTTAAGTCACAAGAAAGTGTTTTTGGATGAAGTTGGTCATAGAGGTCAAACGTGCAGATTGGTTTTATGTAACTTAAGTCTTGAAAAGAAATCCTGACCTGTTAAACCAAATTCTGTTCCTTCAAAAATACATTCTATAATATCCTCTTAAAGCAATGAAGCTCCTTTTCAAAACTACATAGTTTTGTTATCTACCTTACCACTATTTGTATGAAAAACTGTTCAGTTGCCTCTGTTCCAGTTCCTGTCCCACTGCAGTTCAGTCAGCTGTTCCAACGGCTGGAACTCCCTTCTCTTAGGGCTGAAGAGTTTTATCTGGACAATGGCCATGGCCTCGTGCTGTGACTCAAATACAAGATCAGGATTTCCACCAAACATACACAAAAGAAGCACAGCCCAGGAGAAACAGTCAAAGGAGGCTCTGTGTGGTGTCTTTAAAAACACAAAAACCTTACACACACAGCTACAGCAAATTCACCTCCCGCATTTGGAAAGAATTAGAGCCTTTTGCATTGTCAGTATAAATATATCAAAGGAGCAGAGAGTAAACCACAGCCTTTTTAGAGTTGTCTTTGGATTGGGCTAAATCTTCTTCTTTTACTCTCCCCTCACAGGAAATCCTGTTCCATTGATCACACCAATCCTCCTGCACAGATACCAGTGTATCTTTCTCAAATGTGGATTACCACAGTTGTATCATGAAAAAAAAAATACTAGAACCTCTTCTCATGGCAGAATCTGTTTTCAAAACAGCTTCCTCTCTCCTGAGAGATTCAGCAGTGACTTGCTACTTAAAACAACAAAAATACAGTTTCAGTGGTTTGAATTATCACTAAAACCTAAAATGGGTGAACACCTCAAAGAAAGGGGAATGCTGATCTATTCCAGCTTCTGTAGTTTGGGTCTCCTCCACAAGTGGGTGCAGTAACTCTGTGTATAGTGACATTTTTAAAAGCACCACCAAAACAGTATTTCTGTCCAGATCCAGTTGGCAGTAGAGAAGTGAGAATTTCTGCTGTTAGAAAGCTGAAATACCATTTGGTTAAATGAGGGCTGCAATTCTGGCATCTCACGTTAGTCATGCTGTCAAGGATGGCAACATTTTTCTGTTCATAAACAAAATTAGCTGCAACTGAAAATTAAATTTAACACTAAAATGTGAGGTTTCTGAAGGCCTATTTAGCTTTCAGAACATGCCTTGTCTTGCAGTTCTTCCACCTCATAAAATTCCCTCTGCATATAAATATGAGTTCATTTGAGTTAAAAATTCAATGCAGCTGATACAGCAGCCTGGGAACCTGTCTGCCTGATTTAGGACTACATGAGCTCTAAGAATACACATTTTTAATAGTTATAAATGTAATCTTGAGAATATGTCAAAGTGCCCACATTTATCAGCTGCCTTAACATGAATCAACAGCCCTCCAACTATCAATTATGGGGAAAAATAAATGTTTTCTACCTTGTCTGGTAGTTTTTATGCCCAGTGTTACAGTGTACTGCTGGCAAATCATGTTACTTCTTCAATTTATTTCAAACTGGGATCAAATTCTGTCCTGAAGAACTCATGCCATGTATAAAACATGTAACTTTATTCCCATTGCTTATTCCTTCACTGAATGGCTTCCTTTCAAGGCAGCATCCAGCCATTCCACAGTTTCCAAATTATCCTTCCCAGCAGTTAAAATCTTAAAGCCAACCAAGGTCTGTGAATCAGTTTGAGAGAGAAGTCAAGATATCAGAACTATACCTCAATATTAATACTTAGACAGATGGATTAGCTTTCCTAAATCACTTTTCAGAAGACATTCTCTGATCCAAACACACATTCCAGCTGACAGCATCCAGATTTAATGGAAGCTCAGTACTGGGGGGGGGGCGGCCCCATGGCAAACTCAAGGTCAGGGTCAAACAA
>VWZU01008059.1:42038-58960 GCA_013397095.1 Sterrhoptilus dennistouni | reverse complement strand
TGTGGGCGGTGAGGGGGCGGCGGGGGCCGGGAGAGGCGGTGCTGGGCCGCGGGGTGTGGGGTGAGGCTGGGGAGGAGTGTGGGGCGAGGGAGGGAATCCTGCTCCTCCCCTCACGGGGTCAGGCTCACCTGGGGTGCGGTGTGCGGTTCTGAGCTCCTCAGAGCGGGAGGGACAGGGAGCTCCTGGAGCGGGTCCAGTGCAGAGCTGCGAGCGTGATGGAGGGACTGGGAAAGCTGAGGGAGCTGGGCCTGTTCAGCCTCAGGAATTACAGGATGGTTTAGGTTAGGAGGGACCTTAAAGATCGTCTGGTTCCAGTCCCCTGCCGTGGGCAAGGATACCTTCCTCTAGAGCAGGTTGCTCCAAGCTCTTTCCAACCTGGCTTTGGGCATCTCCAGGGATGGAGCAGCCACAGCTTCTCTGGGCACCCTGTGCCAAGGCCTCACACCCTCACAGGGAAGAATTTCTTTCTAATATCTGTCTAAACCAACACTGTCTTAATTTGAACCCATGTGCTGTCACTACCAGCTCTTGTAAATAGTCTTGTCTTGCTCCATCTTTCCTGCAAGTTCCCTCCAGGTCCTGGGAGGAAAAAAGAGATGACTGAGAGGGGACTTCATTAATGCATATCAATATCTAAAGAGGGAGTGCCAAAGTGTGGACCAGGCTCTGCCTGGTGGTGCCCAGCAATAGAAGACAAAAGGCAGAAATTGATGCCCAGGAAGTTCCACCTGAGCATGAGGAAGAATTTCTGTCCTGAGCAGTGACTGAGCACTGGAACAGGTTGTCTAGAGAGGCTGTGGAGTTTCCCTCACTGGAGATATTCCAGAACTGACTGGACACAACCATGTACAGCTGTGGGATGCTTGAGCAGGGAGCAGATGAGCCCTGTGCTCCCTTCCAGCCTGACCCATTCTGGGATTCTGTGGGGCTGGGCTGGGGTGAAAATGAGCTCGTGTTGGGGCAGGTTGGGTGAGATAGAGGGGACCTGTGTGGGGCAGAGCTGGGGTGGAGGTGGTGAAGGATTGATTGAGCCATCAGCTGCAGTCCCAGGAGCTGGGGTCTTGTCTCTACACCCCAAGGGAGTGTTTTGGGAAGCCCTGGGGCAGGCCAGGTACCCCTGTGCTCCCTGCTCTCCTGGTGGGGCTCCATGCTGAGTGTCAGAAGAAATCCACACTGCTCCTAGTATCCAAATCCTGCTGTTCCTACTTTCCTGCTTAAACTGTGACTGAATAGATCCAACCCAGGTTGCCAGCTTGGTGCTTCTCTGTATTTCTGGAAGCCACAGGAAATTCTGCAGTTTCTAAGGTGCTGCTGCAGGTCATGAGGTGGTTACAAGAACTACCAGTAGCTCAGGAAAGTTGAGATTGCTGCCCTGCTGGATCAAAAAGTGCTGACATCATGCCTGTAGTAATCAAAGCATTTGATCTTTTATCTTGCTTAGTGCTTAATACAGGCTTATTTTTTGGTAAGTTTAGTGATAGTCTTGCATTTTTGGAATGTTAGGATGGCATAGGCAAATTCTGATTTGAATTTCAGAAGGAAAACCTTTAGTTCGAGGAACATGTTTCTCCTCACAAGCTGCACACATTTTTACTTGGAATTTCTTAGAGCTTTGAAGGAGTGGGGCCTTTTTGTTTATTTCATCTAAAATTTTTGTCCTATATTTTCCTGGAGGAAAATAGGCATTGCATTTTTGGGTGAGGGATAAGATGGGAGAAAGAGAATTTTTTTCCATAATGTTAATAAAACATAGGGTTGTTGAGGTATGTGCTATGAAAAAACCAAATTCTTTCATTCCACTAGGACTTTATTATAGAAGTAAGAATAAGGTATTAAAAGAGATTTTCACATTTCTTCCAGTGTTATACTTCCCCTGCCAGAGAATGTGAAAGAATATTTGCTGGATGATGGAACACTGGTGGTTTCTGGAAGGTAAAGTGTGTTTTCTCCCCAGCTTCCAAATATTAATGCCACTTTATATTCACAACACCATTTTGTATATACATATTGTATTGAGCATAATGAGTTTTTAAATTTGGCCAGTGTGACTGCAGTAAACCTCACCCTGTGTGGGCACGTAAATGGGCTGACTGTTGTTAGTATAGCTGGATTTGCTGCTGCCTGGAGCAGATCCTGAAATCCATGAACTACAATTCATTCTAGACCAAGTGGACACAGTCCTTTCATTTTTATTTTTTTTTCCTCCACTTTTCTTTGTGGGGTGTACCAGTCTCTGGGATGCTCAGCTGCTGGTTTGTGTTTGGTTCTTTGGATCTTCTTGGGTCCAGTTCACAGGCTTGACCCATCCAGGGGTGAAGTGACATTACCTGAGCTTAGTTCTCAATAAAATAAACTGTATACAAACCCAGTAATTAGTAAAATTTGATATAACCATTTGCATACGGGTAATCCATGCATATGACAGAGCTGAATGTCCTGTATGCACACCCACACCAGGATTTTGGATGGAGAAAAATGAGGTGGAGAGATGGCAGGAACAGTGGGTAAGAACACAGGCCTTGCTCTTTGTTTCTCCCTGGGATCTCACTGTGTGGTTTCCTTGTGCAATGGTTGCTGCCTGCATCTTGTTAATGATCAAACTCAGGAATCAGTCCTCACTCCATGATTCCCTAACTGGTAGTTTGCCCCTTGCAGAGCAGCCACTGAGGTTGTGGGAGAAAGGGAGCTTGGTCTGATTTATCAGGTATCAATCTACATAAACATTAAAGCTGTTTAAATGCCTTGTAAAGATAAAAAGGTTTACTTTTCTATTTCTAAATTCTTTTTCTTATCAAAGGGTATCCAAAAAATTAGAATTCTTTTTTAAACCATTTTGGATCAGAACTAGTATTGTCACCTGCTTCTGCAGAATTGTGCAATGTATTTAGCAGCAGCTCCTTATTTTAATAAGCCCTCAGAAAAGCTGAAATTGAAGGTTTGACTTAACAGCTGTGTTCTAAAATTTTGCTGTCTTCAATGGAGTAATGGACAGCTGTATGATTGACTTAAATTACATTTTTAAGATGTTTGCAGTTAAAATTCCTTTTAAAAACCATTTTTTCTCTCTGAGCTGAATTTTCTTAGCTATAAGTGAATTTGATCTTCTTACAGTCAAGGCCAAGATTGCTCCTAACCTTCAGTGCACCCCTATCTGACCTCTAGATCTCAAAACACTGGATTGATCCCTATGGAAGTGCATTGAGGGACTGCAGAGACTCAGCTTGTCTAAGAATTGACTTTTGGCAGGGATGTTCATTTGATCTCGCCCTGTTTGCTACACTCCACTTTCCATAGGATGTTCTTTTGTCTGTGAGCTGAGTGTGTGAGGACATTTTCTTTTCAGAGCCAGAAATTCACAGGTCAACATTTGAAACTAAAGGCTTATGAAATTTTACTTGGAAGGGGAATATGGAGGTAAATGTAATTTAAATTGAACTTACTAAAAAAAAAAAAAGTTCAAATTGTGTCAGAGTACGGTAAAGTGCAATTGTTTGTGTCAGAGTACAGTAAAGCTGGAAAAGAATCATTAACAGGGTGTTGAAAAGCTTCACTTATGGTGTTTTAGAGCAAAAACTGATCTGCTAATTTGAAAAAGGAAAGTGTTCAGGGTAGGACCTAGGCCTAATGCCAGCTATTTGGGCTTCAGTTTTCAGTACTGGCTTCTCTGATTTTTCTCTGACAGGGTTTTAAGGTTTAATCTCCTTATGAAAACATTTTAGCACCAAGAGCTGGAAATGTTGTGGAAATATAATGGATATGGTCAAGTCAAACTCCAGTGCTTAATTTTTTTTTTCCTGTTAATTTTATTTTTCAGAGAAGATCCACCAAGTCATGTTCAGGAGGGGAGTGATGATGCAGAGGAGATACAGGTCAGTGTAAAATGCAAATTAATGTCAAGTCTCTTGAGAAAAAGATGAATGTATAACTTTTTCTGTGTAATTTATAGGTACAGAGAGTACTTCACAGAAATAATTATTGTGTGGTAGTTGCCATGAAAAACAGAAATGTGAGCCCTTGTACTGTGAAGTCAGGGAAAGTTTAAAATATTTCTCTGCTCTTTCACAAAGACATTTTTTTATTTTTCATTTCTTTATAATTGCATTTGTAATAACAAATGGAGAATGTTGAAATTGAACTTAATGCTGTTTCATGCCCTGAAAAATTAGGAGTACATTTGGAATAGTTACTTCAAGAAACAGTGAAAGTTTATGAGGCCATAAAATCTCAGAAGGCCATTCTGAGTTAAATGAGGGAAAACACTAGAAAATGTTGTAAGTACAACATGACAGAAGGTACAACAAGGAGATGAAAAATAAATAAAAGTGAAACTAATGGATCATGGGTCTAAGGATGGAAGTGCTGGAGCTAGAGACAAGCTGTGGCTAGGGAAGACTGAGGTCTGAAATGTCCATCTTTCTGATATAAGTCACAATTGAAATATATACAGGTATCTTTTTATCAATACTTCAGAGTAGTAGGTCTGCTGAATATACACTGTTTTTCCTGTCTTTACAGCAAAATAATTGCAGGATGGTGATGTTGTGGTGTCTGGGGCAATAACTTGATCTACATGTTGTAAAAGGCTGCATGAATTCTGATGTTCTCATAAATCATAAATGATGGCTCAGGAAACTGGTAACCTTTGGTTTGTTCTTATTTTGTACAGTGGTCAGATGATGAGAACACAACAACACTTAAGGTAAGGTCTGTAAAAACCCACAGACAGTTTGTCAGCAGTTTCCTTTCTGCAGCCTTGTGATACAAACTTGTTGCTGGTTAGAGATATCTCTTGCTGTATTTAACATTTTTCAGACCATTTTAGATGGATGGCAGTGTAGATGTCTGTAACTTAAAAAAAGCTTTACTGGCTTAATTTTATTTAACTAAAACACAACACTTCATCCCTGACAATCATACACTTGTTAGACTCTAGGAAATGAGCTGCAGTACAGCTCTAAATATAGCTGTCTTTCATTTTCACCACTTTGAGTATTTCCAAATTATTTAATCAGACTGGATGCAGGAGAAACAAAGCCCCTACAGCTCAATCTTCACAGCTCTTCTCTTGATGTGCCATTATTTCTTCTAAGTACATCTCTCTATTATTTTCCTCTCTTTATGGTCTCCTTGCACGTGGAATCAGGATCATAATGGATGCAAACCAGGCTTTCTTGATATTTTTCTTACATCTATTTTGGAATTTTGCTGTTGTCCTGTCACTGTCAGAGTCAAAATACTCAGGTCACTTGTCAGTCCTTTAGCCCCCTGATGTTCATCAGGCTGTGGAATTGCTCGTGTTGGATTAGGTGCCATATAATCACAACTCTGCTTTGAGTGGTGCTTCTGCTAGTACAGAATTTATAGCCTAGAGTTTAAAACTAATACATTGCAAATTTGTGCACACTGATTAATCTTCAGTTCAAATATTTAACCTTTGATAACCTAGATTCCTTAAATTGTAAATTACATAAACAAAGGTTTTAGGATCCATCATATGGTTTGCAAAGCTCATGGTAATGATGCTAAATAAGTAATACCAGAGTTTTGAATCAGGTTCTGTTATAATGTAGAACACAATAAGGAAATACATAATTAAGAAGTATTTACCTGTCAGAAGAGCACAGGGCAAATGACTTTAGTGTATCTAGGTAAGTCTGCAGCTTCCACATGAGGGAAGTCGAAAGGCAGAAAATTCTGGTTTTAGAACAGCTTGCATTAATATTAATGGTTACAAGGCCAGGCATTCAAAATTCAGGAAATGATGGAGTCCAGCTTGTTTATGCAGTTGTAGAATTTTCCTCTTATGTGTATATTTATCCCCTTGTGTTCATCAAATGACACGTTAGTAGCATCTTCCCAAGGAGGTTTAGTGTGTGCTGGTATTACATATATAGTAGCACTCCTGATTCCTGTCAAAACAGGAGAAGCTTGGATCAGAATGCAGTGGATGAAGAGTTTTACTTCTTGCAGGAGCAGTTTCTAGAATCGACTGAAAATCTAAAAATAAAGTTAGAGAAGTGGGGTTTTTTTTGAGTTTTCCAAGTGTAGTTTCCCATGGAGACTAGGTAATGTACGAAGGAAGGGTTCAGAATGCTTGAAGTTCAGTCTAGGTCATTGCACTAAAATGTGAGAAGGTTTTTTTAAGTGTTTGCATTTTGGGAAGCTGCAGTGAGGAGATGCCAGAATGTATGAGTTTTTTTATTCACTTGTATGGCTGTGAGAGTTTTGTTGTTTAAGAAGCATCAATTAGCTTTAGCCTAGAAGTTACTTTTGAATTGAGTTTCAAAATAAGCAGAAACAGTGTTCCTATATACTTCTTGCTATAAATCCTGTCACATGAAAAACCTTTGACATATGCTTCAAATCCTTTCATATTATTTTAAAGGTCAGCAACCTGTTACTTTTCTGTAGCATCACATTCAGGGTAGAGTTTGGAACAACCTGAAGAGTTGGGTTTTTTTTAATCTCAATCTTACATTTTCAATATTCTTTACAAGAATATTTCTAGTCCAACCTTTGCAGTGTGTCCTCTATTTTGAATCCATATATTGTTAAGCAGCTACTTTAAGACCTAATTTCAGAGCTGATTAGTTAAAGTACTACTAACATTTTATAAAACTAGAGCTTAAATGAGCAGCTGGCACTCTAGTTGCCTATGAATTGATAAAGATATGTTTAATTCTAAAATCACTCTTCAGAAGTTTAAATTTTACTGGATCTTATTTGTCTACAATAATCTAGCATAGCATATAAACCAACAGGTAAGGATTAAGGTTTGGTTATTTATTTTTGCCAGCTGTTGCAGATTTCATGGTGACTGTTACGTTTTGGGTTTTGTCCTGAAGTTCATGATGCTTGCTAGTAATGAGAGAACTGGGAGCATTTTCAGCTTTCTCTGATTGAAAGAATGAGATTTGACTCCAGTGCTTAATAAAGTGATAGAGATTTGATAAAGTGATTTATTTAAGTGATTTTATTATATGCTATTTTTCTGGAGCTCATACTGATTTTGGACTTATTTCTAATGCACTATGTATTTCTAACAGCATTTAGAAGATGGCTACACTTCACTATTAAATGTATTGAAATTTATATTTTTGCTGTTGTTCTTTGTTCAGGCACCAGAATTTCCTGAGTTCACAGCTAAAGTTCAGGAAGCAATAAGTTCCTTGGGTGGCAGTGTTTTTCCTAAACTCAACTGGAGTGCCCCAAGGGTAAGAATGCTGACTCCCAAAACTTGTAACAGATGTTGTCATACAGAATGTTTCATGTTTGTTTTCTCTCAATGCTTTGGAAAGAAAAAGAAGAGACTAGTGGTTCTGATGAAGAAAGAAGTGATACACAAGAGATCAGTAAAGTGGTGGATTCTTTAATCCAAGTGGATTCTTGTCTATCACTAGATGGTGATGGTGCATTTTTAGGGAGGGTGATGCATGGCAGCACTGACTTTCCTATCTAAAACCTATATCCTGGTCACAGATGGTTGAGTGATGGGCAGACTCTTGTTGTTGAAAATTTTACCTGGTATAAAGATGAAAAGTGCCGTAGTTTCAAAAAAAGGCAATAAACTTTCCTCCAGTTAATTTTAGGTAGTCTTAGCTATACCGTAAGGATATATTTGCACCCAAATATTGTTTCGTGTTCTCAAGAGATACTGTGTTCAATCAAGGATTCCAAGAAAGTTCTGGAAGCAGTAAGGCAAAAACTTACTTTTGAAAATGAATTTGCGCTGTTTTCATCAGAATATTTATTAGAAAAATGATAACTATTTTGTCTCTTTTGACCACTGATGAAGTTTTCCTTGAAATAAAAAAAACCCAAAACTTTTCTGCATGTATTTCAAACATTGCGTAATTAGATAGACTTGAAATTTGGAGTCCCTCCTGCTAATAAGGGTGTATTTCAGGTAATCTCTGTGTTTCTTTAGGATGCCTACTGGATAGCAATGAACAGCTCTCTGAAATGTAAAGCTCTCAGTGACATCTTCCTCCTCTTCAAGAGTTCAGACTTCATAACTCGCGACCTCACTCAGCCGTAAGTAGATTTCCAGGAGATAATCTTAGTTAAACACAACCAGGAAAAAAAAAACAAAAGCAAACCAGAAAGGCATTAAAGTAGCACATGCAACCAGTGTGCTTTGACACTATAGACTAAGACAATACTTTTTTTACTACCTCTCCAGAGCAAGTCATGTTGTATTCCTGAGATTCTTTGCCTTCCCACCCCTCTTAGTGTTTACTTGTTGCTACCCCCCTTATTGGTGCCACTTCTTATGGTAATACAGTGTGACTTCACTGTGTCCTTTTTGTATTTTAAAGCTGTTGAGGTTTATGTGTCTGCCTGGAAGATGCTTGAGACTTCTGCTAACTTATTTCACGTATTTCTAGAGCTTGTTCTGAACCCAAGTTCTTGTAGCTCTTGGAACAAATACATTCCAGCAGACTAAGGATAGCAGTTGCAGATAAAATTAAAAATATGATGTGCTTGGGGTTGGTTTTTATCTGCTTACGTGAAGGGAGTACTTAATTGTATAGGAACAGTTTCCTCCTGTAGTACCTGCATCTCATTGATTTATGTCACTCATTTCTAAAATACAGCATTTTTCTGAAAGAAAATGAGATTACTGGAGTTGATATTTCTGTTACTATGGTTACTTTTTTTTCCCTCAGACAAGTAGACTTTCAAAGAAAAGGGGCAGTCCATGGCTTGGTATCTGAGAAATTATTTTCCGGTAATTATTCAATACTTATTTACATTACAGGATTTTTTTGGAGACTAAGTCAAATGCAGAGCTATTGTTCTAGGTGCCTTATAGGGGGTTAACAGGTATCAGTTTCATGTCAAATGGCTTATGTCCTGATAAAATTTTTCTTTTTAAAGTGTGAAACTAGTTGCATTAATGCTGTGCAACTGCCTTCTTTTTTATTCCTGTGACTCTAGTGAGACTCTCATCCCCCAGTTTTTGGTACATGAAAGAAAAAAGGGGGGCTGTTAACAGCAAGGCTGTAAGTCCAGTTCTCATGTTGGGTTTTGCATCATGCCTAACCTGCAATGTCAAGAGATGCTGGGGAAGACACTGAGGAGGAGAGGAGAAGATACTGGAGTGGTAAGACAGTTTGAAAGTATGTTTGGCTCAGGAAACAATTGTGAAGAATGAGAATTCATGATTCTGGAGTCACAGAGAAGAATGGGGGAGATGAGAAATCTGTAGTTTATATGTCAGAGGTGAGTGAATTCTCAGAAGCCTTTGGTGCCTTCCCAAGGAGCTGCTTTTCATGGTTTCTCCTAATGAGAGGTGAGCTGTCTGGAGGATGGCTTGCTCACAGAGCTGAGCAGTAACATTTTTGTTGCAATGGCTTTCAGGACTGATTCTTGTGGGTCTGAAAAGAACTGCACACTTTGCATCATCCCTTTGTGAGTGTTAAATTATATGGAGTTTGTGTTTAGTGTCCTTGTGTATAAAGAGGTCCAGCAAAAAGTACCCAGAGCTCCTTGCAGAATTCCTGTTTGGTAACTGTTTTCTGGTGAGTCTTGGAGACAAGCAAGTGTTCAGCAAGTGCCACTTGATTTGGATGTGGCAACTCTGTGTGATAGAATGAATTGGTTGCACCATCTTCACTGATACTGAAATCAGTGCATTTTTTGTCTGGTTTAATCTTGTATCAGTTCCAGTCAGTGCCTCAGCTCTTCACTTCACCCCCTGCAGTCAGCACTGGCTTGGGGGGAGAGGCAGTGAAGACATTCTGCTGGCTGTGGTGTGAGGTTTCACAGCAGGGCTGTTGCCTTGAACCATCAGTGATTTCACCTTCAGTTCACACAAGAACAGTAATGGCTGAGCAGCCCAAAGCAGGCACATTCCCTTCTCCTGATCCTGCTGTGGAAGAAAAACCTCTTGCAGAGAGGCAACACCTGAAACTCCACTGGTCCAGTCCATTTAGGCTTCTTTTCCAATGTGATAACACCACCAGATAGCACAAACTAAGGTGGTAAATGAGTAAAGCTTATGACATGATTGTGGGAAATCACCTTGCTCTCTGTGCATATCTTATAATTGATGAGTATGTCATACTTGATTAAAGCATATATTATTGCCCAGTCTCTGCTTGGTATTTCTAAATTACAAAGTTATTTGTACAGAATGTCCTCAAGCAGTGCAATGATTATTGCTAAACCTTTACAGTGGTCGTTCTTAATTATACTATTGATTAGCTGCCAGTTCACTAGTCCTTAGCAAGCAGAAATTAAAAATGTAGCTGGCATAAGAACCTGAAGTGCTGAATAAATGAAAATTACATACATAATGCATCCAAATCCCTTGGAAGGACTACTTGGAGGGAGGAGAAATGCACTATATTTCTACTTCATCAGTAATACTCAGTGTGGTCTAAAGGTTTCTTGCCCTGCATAAGTAGCAGCTGAAATGCTGGATACCCTTTTTTTTGTTGTTGTTGTTTTATGTCCTGCTGAACTGTATGAACTTAAATATCTACTTTGTGGGCCATAATATGGTAAACATGCTGCAATGGCAGTTTGCAGATCTGAGTTTTAACCTAGAAATTTAAGCCAGTGATGCAGGACTTAAGGCAAACCACTTTCTTTGCCTGTTTCTTCCTCTCCCATTTCCTGTCTGCCTCTAAACATTGTTCAGGTCAGGGAATGCCCTTGTAATTCTCAGCTGTCTCAAGTTGTGAGAAAACTTCAACCACGTAGTGCTTTAATACAAACTAATAAAAATTATGGACTCAATGCAAATACACTGAGGATTAATAAATGGCTTTGACTGTTTTAGAAGTTTGGATTCTCTCATGATGCTGATACCTTGGTTGAGAAGTTCAGACTAATGAATTCCCTTTCCAGCATGTTAATTTAAAATGAATTAACAAAGACTTCAGAGCGATGTACTCATTAATGCAGTTGTTGTTTCTGCTTCAAAGTCGGCATTGTATTTTACTTAGCTGAGTTCTCAAAAAATCTTGTGGGTGGTGTGTTGTTAATTTTTCAGGCAGTAATGTAGGCTTTCAGAAATTTAATGTTGAGTATGTGTGATTAAAAAAAATCCCTTTTTAACTGGGATTTCTGTTAAGTGATTAAAACTCCTCTTTTGAGCAAAAAGCTCTGTATAACTCTTATGGATGTATTGGTGTAAAATACAGTTGTCTTCCTTACTCTTAGACTGGGTGGACTATGTTTTGTTAAAACATGATTGATTGCTTACCTTGAGACTGGTAGAAATATTAGCAGTACTTCTAATAATGTGATAATGCCCCTGCATTCTGACAACATTTCTGATGCCAGATTTAATGCTTTTAATATTGGATTCCAAATTGTAGGGAAATTTCAAAGTTTTTTGAGACGTGGAGGAATAACAGCCTGCGTTCTCCTAATAGAATATAGGAGGCAGTGTTGGATCATGAAGAACGTGCCTTAGCACTCCAGTATCTTTTTGCAGGAGCTGTTACTTTAGGCTTTAGTATAAACTGTTTCAAGGTAGGCAGTTCCACACGAGAGCATGTGAAAAATGAGACCTTTGATGATGATTTGATTTCCTTGAGGTTTTACTCTCACCCATTTTTCCTAGCAATTTACACTGTAGTGCAAGATTCTCTTTTGAGTGGTGCATTAATTTCCTATTTCTTTTAGGCCTCAAAGTTTCAGCAAGTTTTAATATTCAAGGAATAAAGATACAGTTCAAAGGCTGTTAAAAGCTTCTCCTTATTATTTTTTTTTCTTTTTAATAAGGTTTTAAAATAAACTGTGAGATAATAGCAGGGAAGTATCAGGTACAGAATAAATTCTACAATTCTCATAATTTTCATAATAGTTCCTAATTATCTCAGTGATTTGCAGATGAGTTCTTAGCAGGGTGGGTACTGGAGAAACTTGCCAACCTTATTAAATTGCTTTTTTCAGTGTTGAAAACTGACTTGCATAATGGCTTTGTGTAGCGTGTCCTGTGGTCAGGTATTTGCGTTTGGAGTTTGACATTGAGCTGCCACATGTAAAGAGATCTTGATCCTTCTGGTCTTGACTTCTAAGTGTTACTCTGTAAAAAAGCTGTTGACCACAACACAACAAAAGAGTTTGATCCCTTCACCCATAATATTCAATAGGACAGTTTTCAGATGCTTCAGAAAATACAGCCCAGGCATGTCTCAGTTTGGGGTTCCTGACATCTTTCTGATTGTTCTTTCAAGTGCATGCAAACCTGAATAGGATGTGGGTTGAAAACACCCCACTTAGCACTGTGCCTCTAGAGATCAAAAGCCCATCTGGAATACACGAGTTCAGACGGGTCTCAGCAATAAATGCTACAATGAGCTCGTATGAAATAAAAAATTGCAACCTCAAGTCACCCAAAATTTGCTCTCCAAACAAAAGTGATGTCAATGAAAACTCATGATAATATTAAGAGTAAAAATTAGATTACAAAAACATGAGTTTATTTTGTCTTGTGCTATGTTCAGCCATTTTTTCCTCATTTCTACTCAGTCCTGTGTCATTAAGGCTCAAAAAAAAATTCTCTTTACTGTGTCTTGCAGTATTTTTGCCTGTCTGCTTGATTTGGCAGTGATACCTGGACAGTCTGTGGGGCTTGGGATGGAACCCCAGGATTTAGTTTTCTGACTTAGAAGGAAAGAGGAACCATCCTTCCTCACATAGCTCTTACCCAAAATATTTGAGAGTTGAGTTAGGGAATAATTTTGCTTATAAGGCTGGAGTTTTTTTGACTGCTGGAAAAGACTCATTGGAATGAAGCAGATTGCAGTACCCCCATCTCAGATCTGGAGTCTGTGAGAGGTAATACAGGTCCTTGTGTGCAGGCACTGTAAAACTCCATGTGCTGGACTTCAGCTGCCTTTGCAGATAGAGTTTATTATTGGCGTTGTATGAGGAGGGGATATTTTCTTCACCATGATACTCTAGTAAGGGAGGAATTCTGAGTCTAGCAAAACTGTGAGCTCTCATGGGTTTGTTTCTGTTGCCTTGACAGATCTTAAATTGCGGGGAATCTAAACTGGAGTTGAAGGATGTTATCTGTTTACACAGGCTTACAGACATATATATGATGTGTTTGATCACTGTGCTTTTGGAAAGCCTGCCTGTATTGCCCTACTTTTCTGTGTGTTGGGGGATATTAAAGTCTAAACTAAAATGTGTGAAATTTATTTCTGCTGGCAGCATACAGAATGAACTTTTACAATAGCTCTTCACTTTAAACCAAGGGCTGGGCAGCCATGTCTTACAAATACAATGTTTATGTGAGACTTTTGGGTTGCTGAATGAAGTTCACTGCCAAAAGGAGATCCTATAAATATTGCATTTTGGAGTATTGCTCAGCAGTGACCCTTAACACAGTTCTCTGCTTCCAAGTGGTTTTGTTGCCAATAAGGTCAGGGAGTAGAACTGGAAGAAAAACACATATTCTGTTGTGAATCCCTTTTGAAAGTTACAGAATCTATTGTGAGGTTTACCATAAAATGACAAAAAGGTACATGGAAGTTGACTTGACTTATAACTGCCTCCATTCTTGCTAGCATGTGAAAGGAGACCAACAGAGTCAGCTCCTCACAAGGGACAAAACCTTGACATCTGCTTGAAGTTGTGGAAATAGTTTTGTTTATTCTCACTCTCAAGAGATTTGTAAGAGTATTCCTTAAGGCTCTTAATTTAGAAAGATACCATGCTATGGAATCAGGAGTGCCGAGCAGCAGGGCTGTTTTGCATCCTTTATTCATGGAAATGAACTGCTGTAAGGCATGATGATGTGTCTCTGTTGTGTGGTTTGCAAAGTTAAACATTAAAAGTACTTGGGAAAACATGCTGCAGTGAAACTGGATTAGATTGCTCAAGTTTATTGGGTTTTTTTTGAGAATTCAGTTATGCCAACATAACAATACAAGGGGAAAGGAGCAGCACTGTTGATTCAAACAGAAATAAATCAACAGTGAATCAACACTGACGTTTTGGACACATCCCTGTCCAGATTTAAGTGCTTCCAAATTGCTAGAATAAAGAAGTGATGATCCTGTTTTCTTCCCCATGATAATTGTCAAAAGGAGAGTTGTTGTTGTGTATTGCATTTACTTGCTTTGTACATATTGGAAATAATTTAACAGTAGTTCTTAAGTTTCACAGTTTGGGGTTATTTTTCTCACTACAGCTAAAATCTTCCATGTAAAGCAGATTTTGAAGCCTGTGCTTTACTTTTCCAGATTCATTCACTGTACTGATGATTCCCCTGATCCTTCCTTGAACTATGAGGTAGGACTCTTTGCATGACTTCCAAGTAATTTAAAATAATTGCTCACAGGCTGGGTGACATTTGTGGCTGGGTTTCTGTCCATGAAATGTGTTATGTTTGTTTTATTCATGCTGCTTAGGATATGAAGGGAAGTCTGGTTCAGCACTGCAGGTCATAAGAAGTTCATTTAATTGCAGATCAGGTGGGCTAAAGAGCAGACTTGAGAAGCTTCCTTGCAATGTCCTCTCATATCTGTCAGGTTGTGACAGGAAGGACAAGTTCAGTAGTTCAAAGTCATATATTCTTGATTGTGAGCTGCTTGTGAACATCGCACTGAGGTTACCAAGGGTGAGGCTTGCTGCAGTGGCTGGGGACATCCTGAACTGGTCTGTCACATCTTGTTTCCTATGTTTGTTACCAGATAAAAATGTTCAGCTAGAGATACTTTAAACTGTTAATGTGGAGCTACTGCTCTTATGGTAACATCTAGTCATCTCTCTAATAATAGTTTTTATGTAAATATAACATTTGTCATCATGCTGTGGGCTTAAAGGGCTTTTCAAAAGTGAATGAAACTTGTTTTATTTTGAAGTACTATCAAGCGTGCTTTAAAGATACAGGACATCTAAAAGTTGGGACAAAGAGTTAAATGTTGACACTGTAGTGAGGAATGTCATCTCTGCTTACTGAAGCTTTCTGCTGCAGTTTAAAGGGTTTGGAAGTTCCCAGCATCCAGCAGCAGCAACTGGGGCCTTCAAAAACATGGATCCTTCAGAATATTTCAGCTTAGGAAATACAGAAACTTGAGAAAGTGCCAGAGAGATGCTTTAAGTCCCAGGCAGTCTGTCCTATTGACTATAATAGTTTGCTTTCTATTTCTGTCCTGTGTCCTTATTTTAACTGGTTTGCGCCTTCAAAGGCGTCACAGAATTCTGCTTGGGTGTGTACCAGAATAGAGGTTGATTTGGATAAATTTAATTCTGCTCATCAGCTCCTTTGACTAGGGAGCAACTTCCTGCCAATTCCATGACAGATCTGTTGTGTTGTACAGCAGGGTTTTTATTTTCCATGCTTTATCAGTAATGTAACTTGGAAGTTGTTTCATAAATGATCCCACAGTTATAAATACTGTATCAAGTGGAAGAGCATAAGATAATTAAGGTGGGAAAGGACCTCAGGAGGTGTCTAGTCCATCCTCATGCTCAAAGCTGGGTAAGGAATGAGATCATAGTATCTTGTTTGGCATTTTATAAAGTCTGGTCTGAAAACCTCGGTGGGTGGAGGCTGCACAACCTGTGTGAGGGAGCTCTTCCAGTGTTTGACAGTCCTCATGGTTCCTTATGTGCAATCTGAACCTTTCTGCTTTAAGCTAGTTTAGACTATATGGTCTTTAGAGATACCATCTACCTGAAAGCATTCTGTGATTCTCTGAAATTAATATTAAATCTAATTGTTTTGAAACCTTTGCAAAGATCATTATGTGAACTGCAGATTTAAGATTGTTTTGTTTTCTTGTAGCAGCGGTCATCTTATCATTACAGCAAAACTGTAGCTCTGAAAGGCAGACCTGTTGACAAAAGGATGCTGTTACTTTTCTGAAGCAGTGCTTTGTCATTTGTTTTTCCTCCACAGCTTGTTCTTCGAAAATGGTGTGAACTAATCCCTGGTGCAGAATTCAGATGCTTTGTCAAGGAAAACAAGCTTTTAGGTAAGGAATTTCTTAAAAACAAAATTATTGGATGAAGTTTTGAGGAGTTTCTCTGATTCTTTGAATGAGAGCTAAGTCTGAAGAGAGTTCTTTCTTTTCACACCTCATTTCTGAAATTAATGGTTTATTCTTTCTGTAATTTAAAATGTGGTTTACCACATCTCACTTTCCATTGTATTTGAAAGCCTGACAGCCCAGCATGCTTGCCATTACAGTGGGAATATTCCTAATTTAATTCTTAATTCAGAAACTTCACCTAAAGGCAGTTTTATGAGTTAACCTTTTATATTCAGGAGGAAATTTCACCATCTCCAGCTTGCAGAACGGATACAGAGGCAGTTGTATATTGTGCTGCAAATACATGACCCCATGTGGATACTATATGCAGAAAGTTGGGGAGGTCAGGACGTCTCCACAGGTGTAGGGGGTGTCTTGAGTTCATATGAGAAATTCAGTGTAGCTTAGTTAGAACCTGTTGTTCTGTTAGGTGCAGAATCCTAAATGTAAAATGTTTCAAGTGGCGCTGAAGAGCCAGGGTATCCATCCACAGCATGCACGGAGCCCCTCTGGCAGCTGGAGATCAGGAAGATTGTGCTAAAGCATGTGTTGTAGGCAGCTGAGTAGGGTAAATTTAGGGTAATTTAGGGTAAATTTAGCTCAGTTTTACTCTTCTGGTTGTGTTGACTATTCTCTGCTGACTATAGCAGGAAATGAGATACCCAGTGCACATACAGGTGCTTGAATTGAGGGGTTTAATTTCAGGCTAATTACTACTCTGAAGTTTGATTTTGGTGTGGTCTACCATGAAACCTTTAGAGATGAACAGAAACTCAAATAGCACAGGATTAGTGCACATTTGTTCTGAGCAAGGTTGAATCATTCTGCCTGAACTCTTCTAACAAGGAAGTGTTAAAGCAGTGATGGAGCAAATCCAGACTCTACAGGAAGGAAGGTGATTTTTTTTTTTTTTTT
>VWZU01008059.1:0-41969 GCA_013397095.1 Sterrhoptilus dennistouni | reverse complement strand
TTTTTTTTTTTTTGCTTTAAGATAAAACCAGGTTTGCTCATTTTGCCTCTCTCACGCCTACATATTCACAAGCCCCAACTCCATATCCACAATTGGTCTGTCCAGGGTTCCTTGTGATGATATGGAAGGTCAAGGATATTGACCATGTAGTTCTCACTGTTTCTCCTGTCTTAGCATGGTTAATGTGGGCTTGTTTTGGCTGTGCCTTGTTGTACCTGTTGGGAGCTGTCAGCAGTTTGTTGCTCCATCCAGCCCCACCTCTGTGAACCTTTAGGAGCACACTCCCTGTTCTTGGTTTCCTGATCTGGCTTTCCTATGGAGCTGCACACAGATACTTGAGCTGTGCTAATCCAGGTGCTGTCAACACACACCATTCTCCTAAGCCCTTTTATTTGGCTGTTCCTTCTGGTGTTCCTATGCTCATCTTCCCACTTTCTCTCCATTTATGCCAGTTGAAAGTGTACTACAGCTCTCTGTAACTGAGTTTATCTTCCTAATAGCAGAGATTTCCCATAGAGTCTGTATTGCTTAATGGCTCCTGACAGAGCTTTTTGAAGGGAGGAGACCTAAATCCTGTCCTGCTTTTTGATGCTGGAACACCACAACTGCCAGAGATACACATTGCTGTAATAACCTCTAAAACATTTGAATGCAGATTTATTATAGAATATATATATATATGTAGTAATATTTACTTTCAAGTACCTCAAAGCATTTGTACACTGGCTAATTAAGCACTCTGTACATTTCATGACCAGGTTTTGAAACCTAGTAGATCTGCCAGTATGGGATTTTTTTAGTTAGCACTCCAGCTGCATTCCTGAAGATAGTTCCAAGATTTCTCACAGTATGTTCCCATACTCTTAAAACTAATAAGCCTGTCAGTCAAACTAAGGAATGATACTTGCAGTATAGTGAATGATTTTCCAGTTACACATCTGCATCCCCTTAGATGCCATCATCTTTTGTTTTCTTGTTTTTTAGACTCAAGTTAAGCTGTGCAGTGGTATTAAAAATTCAAAGTTCCACTGATAGAATAAACCTTTTATATGAACTTTTTAAGAAAGAGCACATCTTTGGCAGAGTCAGCACTCTCTTACAGTAAAACTTGGTATTTTATCTGTGGTTAAAGCAGCAAACTGACATCACATCTTCCTTGGGGAATTCTGTCTCTTTGTATGTAAATAGCCTGAATTACTCATTCTGCAGTGATGGGGCAGGTCTTGGATTTGACATTTGTCAAGCAGGGTATTGCAGTGTTTAATGTTGACACATCCTGTATGAGAACTCCTGTCATTCAGGATGCATGCAAGTGTGTTCTCCTGTTGATGTCATCTTAAGCCGGTGTCTTGTAGGCAAATGTATGAAAATAAGAACTTGTAGGAGGGGTGGTTTGTCTACATAGGCAAGAAAGGCCTTGAGAGAACAAATGGGAGCACTAAGGTACTGGCCTGATGCCATCCCACTGATTTGGGGGTTTAGGGTTTCACCTGCAGTGCCTTATCAAACAGACACATGTTATTCACACTTTAAAAAAAATCAGTTAAATGAGAATCTGTGATATCCAAGGATCATCTTTGCAAATGTGCAAGCTTAGCCTCCACCCCTAGCAGTTCGTGGTTCCAAATTGTGGTCCCTACATGTGACATGCAGAACAAGGTTTTTGACCAGAGCAACCAAAGGGAATAAAACAGAAAAGAAAAGATGTGAACTGGAAACTTAAACACAAGGCAAAGTTTCCTCCTGAAATTCACTTTAAAATAGTCCAAGTGTGTATGTATAAAATGAGGTTCACAAAATTTAGGACAGAGCTGTTCAAGGAAGAGATTCCTAATGGAAGTACTTTAGGTATAGCAGAATAAAGCCAAACAGTAAGTCACCAATAATGGTAGACACTTGGAAAAACCCCTTCTTCTGTGTCTGATGACTGCTTTTTTCCTGGTTGGGTTTTTTTGCATGCCTAGAACTCTTTATAATTATAATTACCTGAAATTATTGACAGGTATATCACAGAGGGACTACACCCAGTACTACGATCATATCTCTAAGCAACATGAGGAGATCTGTAGATCCATACAGGAGTTTTTCAAGAAACATATACAGTATAAATTCTTGGATGAAGACTGTAAGTATCTTGAGGGTATCTGTGGGTCTGCATCTCTCTCTTCATTGCTCTTGTTTTCACTGGGCTTGGTTCTTTTTAGCTTGGGAGAGTCTGAAAACTCTTGTGGCTACAGCACGTTCAGCAGCAAGGGTTTGGAATTACATTGGCAACTAAAAAATCCTGAAGGAATAAGCTGGAGCTATTCAAAAAACCCAAGAAATGAGTGAGAGAACCCTTCAGAAGGCATAATAACTTTTTTTTAAGGCTTTTCCCCTTATATTTGAAAATTATTTTTATACCAGAAAAGTAGGGTAGGAGATCCTTGACAAAAGGCATTCAGTAGTGAGAGGAATACTTAGTTATAATGATGTTGTCAGATGTTTGCTGGGAAATTATTGATGTATTCCTTGAATAAAGGATTTTTAAGTTTCTTTTCAAGAAGTTTTAATTATTTCTCCTAGAATATCAATGCACACCAGGTTAGGTGCCAAAACCTTTGAATAAAGGCCACAGTATTTGATATACCCAATCAGTCCAAGTAAATTGTCTTGTTCTTTAAATGGGAAGTCCTTTGCAAATTTGATTTGAAATAGTTTTCTAACGTGGTTTAGTGAGAATTGAATGGTGTTGCATTGTGATGGGTGATCAATAGTGGTGAAAAACGTGATAAAGAAATTTAAATTAGGTCTAGCATGGACCAAACCTCAGCATAGTAAAACCCATAAACATGAGAATTTTCTGGCAGTTTTATTGTCATCTCTAAAGCTTTGAAAATTCAGCCTCTAGATGGGTTTTTAACATTATTAATTGTTTTACTGAGACACCAGGGCAAGTAGATCTGTCCTTTCTAACTGTCTGAGAAAGGTACCTTCATGTGCCAGTCTCTGTTGTATTGAAATTCTTAATAATTTGACTCTGCAAAGCTGCTCTGTTTCAGTCCAGAGAAGTTCTCATGGGCTGCTGCTTGGAGAAGACCAATAGAATAGTACACTAATTTAATAAGTCCATTACATTTTGAAGTAAGATCAGTCATATAGATCTGGCATTCTGATTACTGCCTTTTAATTTTCCTCTGTGTTCCAATGTAATTTTAGCTGGTATGTAATCAACTGATAGATAAGAATTCAGGGTACTATTTTTGGAAATTGATGCCTAGGTTTAGGCTCTGAAACAGCTGTCTGGTGAAGTGAAAGGTTTGAAATGTCATCTTATGTAAAGGGTGCCATCTGAATTGCCTTGAGGTAAAAGGAGGTTTCAGGGTAACCTTCTGGGATGAAGGTTTGTTAACCTTTTATTCTTAGGCACTAAATGCTGGTCCATCTGCGGAGAAATGCCATGCAGAAAATGTTTTCTGCGTTTTTGTGGGTGTTTTTTTTTTTTTTTACCACATTGCATTTTTCCCCCATCATCTCCCTTGATCCACTGCTTGGTAGCATATGTGTTGTTAACAAGAAAAATCTGGGTTTGCTTGTTTGTTTGCTTTTAAAAGGAAAGGTATTACAGCTTTTTTCCTGACTTCTTGTTTCATTGGGGATTTTGATGCTGTTTGCTCTGCTTTTTCCAGTTGGTCTGGTACCATCTCCAGATGGAAGAGTTGAGTCAGAGCAGCTGAAGCATTGCAGAGTCAGAGCAGTAGGATAACAGATGGGTGAATGCTTTATAAATACTTCTAAATTATGTTAGAACCTTCTAAATACCTTTGATAAGAGCCCAATAAGAGCAGTGCTCTGGAGGTGTCCATAGTGCAGAGCTGGGCTTTGGCTTTCCCTCTGTTTAGAGCAGTTTCTGGTGAAGTTTCACTACAGTCTCACTGGCACAGGACACTCCTGTTCTGAGGTGATCCCTAAGGGGAGGGAGCAGTTCAGGTTTTCTTCTTGTTCAGTGTTTGTGAGTGTCCTGAACCAGTGATCAGAGTGCAATCAGTCTGAATTCCAGCTGTGTGAATCCCAGTAAATCCATTCACCTCCGTGGTTGCCACGGGCTTTGCTTTAGCCTGACAGGCCTCACTAGAGAAACCCTCAGTTGTAAGGGACATCTTTGGGATGTGGCTAAGAAGAGGATGTGGTGCAGGCACTCCGTTCAGTTGAACAGCTGGAGGAGAAATCCTGGGGTTCCTGTACCCCCCTTTGCATTGGTGACTGGCTTAGCCACTGAGGGCTCGTGTTCCTGGGAGAGCAGAGCACTTAATCCTGGAGTGACTTTGGCATTGACGCAGCCCAGCCTGTGCTAAAGCTGTATGGATTCTTAGGCTGCATGGTAAAAACCAGCTACGTGACTGGCTTTGGCCTTGTGGAGTTGTGGTTTGCCCTTAGCCCAGCCAACTTCACATGAAATGTCAGATGAAGCTTTACATGCATGGATGTGATCAGTCAACATCCCTGTTCCTGACAGGCAGCTTCCTGAGACTCAAGTGTTCTGCAGTCATATCCTGAGTTTAGTTTATCCTCATGTGTTGGGAAATCTCTTAACTGAAATATTCCTTTATTAGTGAAGGGAGTAACAATATTGCATTTTTCTGAAGCTTTTCTAAATCTTTTAATTTTTTTTTCTTTTCCCTTCCTGCTAAACTGGTACAACTTTTGTATGTAGCCATGCCTGAATGCTTCCCTGTGGATTTCCCTAGCTCAATAGAAAGACAACTCAAAGGTTTGTTTAACCACACAGAACAGAAGCTGATGGAAAGCTGCAGATACAGAGTCATGTTTAATTAAGCCAAGGCGGGGAACAACAGTGAAGCTAGGCAAGGCAGCTTTGAGTCAGTCACTGAATGGCAAGGGGGTTGTTTGAAGGAGTTGTTGATATTAGGTGTGCTGTGTCTATTTTGGGTGACATCAAACATGGTCATTTCACTGCCACCAACCTCTTTGTTCCTACAACCTGTTTGTCTTGTTAGCTGCTGAAATCCTAATGTCTGTGGAGCAGGAACTTTCTCTTATTAACTGTTTGTGCAGTGTCCAACACAATGGAGTCTCGATCCTTCCCTGAACTGTCTCTGTTCTGCTGTAAACAAAACAGCAGTAATGTCAAAGATAAGCTCTCTGGGCTAAGAGTTTATCCAATATTCTTCATGGGAGAAAAATCAACAGAAGAAACAAGCATTAAATGGAAAAAGCAAGCAGCTGATTTTCCAGTGCATTAACAGTAGTTCTTGAAACGTTTCAGTTCCCTCTTAGAAGTATACCCAGTTCTGACTTGCAGTTCTTTAGACATACGGACTTTGCAGATTGTGCTGTGTACACAAGTATCTATTCAGATTTAGACTGCTCCTGTGAAATTATATGTCTTTTACAATTAACATTTTTTTTCTCCTTTTCAGTTGTTTTTGATGTGTACAGAGACAGCAGGGTAAGTGAACAACAGGTTGTATATAATTGTTTCTTATGTGAAAACTTGAAATGCTACAAAGATCAAATAAGTGATAGCTTTGTCTTCTTAGAAGCGATCCTGGCCAAAAAACACAAAAAACAACCAAACAAAAAACCACCACCGAAATAAAACCCCTAACTAAACAAGAAAACACCAAGCAAAATCTATTTGATGTTATTCTGTTCCACTGCTCTTTTTCTATGTTAAATGCTGTCTACAGTAGGAGAATAATAGGATTAGGGGTGTAAATATGTCTGTATCAGTGATGTAATTATTTAATTAATATCTTCCAGAGAAGTTGCCTGTTCTGAAGCACAGAACTTGGGCTTCATCTGCAGTTTTCTCAGTTCTGTGAATCTACAGGGGGCAGCTTAGTTTTTGTTGTGACGTGAGAGTCCTTGCTGCAGTAATTTAGAGTAGAATAGACTATTTCAGCTAGAAGGGGACCTACAATGGTCGTCAAGTCCTACTGCTTGACCAGTTCAGGGCTGTGTGGTTATGGGTGGTGTTCTCAGGCACATGATGGGATTCATGGGGCTGTCCTGTGCAGGGCCAGGAGTTGGACTCAGTGGCCTTGTGGGTTCCTTCCAACTCAGCATATTCTGTGACTCTTCATTAAGGGCATGGTCCAAATAGCTTTCAAACACACAAACAGGTTTGGGGCATTTTCTTTTATGACTGATATTTCCTTGGGCTTTATTTCTTTTTCCTTGTGTGTTTTTTCACTGCAGCATTTGAACACATCAGAATTATCTTTAGTCTTTCTTCAAATTATCCTTGTGAGATTAGAAAATGGTTCTGGATGGTATCTGGATGTCTAGGATAGGAAGGGATAATTGTCAAAAGAAGGGTATGAATGTGATGTGTCCCGTTTGTGACAGATAGAAGCCACTTTTTTTCTTCTCAAGCTGCTGCAGCTGTGGTTCTGAGAGTTGGGCAGATCAGAGCCCTCTACATTCAGATAGTGATGGAGATGGGGAGAAACATCCCACCTCAACTATTTGAAAGACATGTGGGTTTAGTGCTTAGGAGTGTGGTTTGGTGTTAAACACAGAGGTGCTGGGCTAAGGGTTGGACTCAATGATCTTAAAGGACTTTTCAACCTAAGTAGTTCTATGAAGGTGCCAATATCAGAGTTAGTAACCTTGACTTCTCCTAGTGTAAGTGGAGAGAAATATTTGGTCAGATGAATTGTGCTTGAAAAGCTTGATTGGAGAAAGTCTTTATTAGAGTTGAGTGTATTGGGAGTAAGTCCTGATTCTCGTTTTGAATGTTGCTGAACTGTTTTGTGATTGTGTAACAGTAAATCATGCCATAGTTTACAAAACAGGAATGTGTCTCATGTGGAAAACAACAACTGTACCATTTCTCAGCCCAACTTTTAATATAGGTACCTAAAACAAAGCTGTAGGCTAGAGCAGCTTTGCTGTAATGGAAATTACCTGCCCAGGCTCAGATTGACAGACGTGAGGATTCTGTCAGGGAAAATGAGGAGCAGCACTTGAGCATTGAACCAGGTTCTGCCGTTGGGTGCTCTGCCTCATAGCTGAGGTATGAAGACAGATTATTTAAGTAAAAGGTTTCAGCCTGTGGGATCTCAAATGAGCAGTGTTTCTTCATCTGTCGAGATAAAATATATTTGTTTGTAGATTTCTCTCACTGCCTTCTACCCTCAGGTCTTGTAAACTGCCAGATAGCCCTTTGTGTGTCAGATGCTCCTCCTTTCACACGTACCATTGTGGTTTGCAACTGAGTTATTCATCGCTCCCTTGGCATGTGAGTTACAGGCAGCAAAAGAATATTGTGAGCATGATTAATTTCCAGAGCCCGTGCTCCTCATCAGGCTGGTTGCACAGCAACCTCACCTACAGAAGGAGAGAAATGTTCACTGTCTGCTTGTTTGAAATCCTTTCAACTCTAAATATGCAGCTTGGAGAAGCAGGTTGTTGTTATGGTTGTAAGTGACAGCAGCCCCCTCCCCGTGCTCACTTCAGTTGCTTTAGAGACTGTCTGGAGTTGGCTGCCACAGGTCCTGCTCACTGAGTTGGAGGTGAGAGTTCACAAAAGCCTGAGAGTCGACTCTGCTGCTGCTCTTTACTGTCTCCCAGGTGTGAACAACAAACCAAGTTCAAGACAAGTCACTGTGGTAAGACAGAGCAATGCAGGGAGTGCCTCCACACCACTGCTGGCTCACTGCTCTTGTTAAGGAGCAGAGCAGTGCTTTTGTCTGTGCCTTGTGAGCGTTGTCACTGTGCAGGAAGGTGCAGCTGGAGTTAGGGAGATGTGACAGTTGAGTTTGCATTTTACCTATCTTTAACTTCCTTTAAACAACAGGCTTTGTCTTGGGCACTTCCTTTCAGCACCCTGCTGCTTAGTGTCTTAGTAAAACAAAGCATGAAGCTGATGGTAAATCTATTGAGTCCGTCTTTTAGAATGAGAAGAAAACACTGTGTAGTACAAGTAAGGGCATTTTTTTCCACTTACACACAACTTTTTTTCCTGGTTTATGCATTTCTGTGCTCTTGTATGGCAAAGGTTACTAATAGCAGGCAAAAGATAGCAGATAATTATTAACCTTACTACTGCTTTTTAGATACACAGTGCAAGTTATCTGAAACTGTATTTAAATCATGACATTGCATGTAAGACTTGAGAGAGAATTTAATCTTAAGAAAAGGCAGTTTGGTTACTGACCCCGGGTTATATACACTCCTTTTAATGAGCCCTGAAAAGAGATATTTAGTTTGCTTTGCCACTTCTCATCAATTTGCAGCTAGCAAAGCTCAGGGCAGATTTAAGACCATCTCAAGGAAACAGCTGTTGCTGTAGATGGTGCACTGCTGTCTGCAGAGGTGGAGAAGCACTGCTGGGTGCTCACAAAAAACATGTTGCTTTCAATAGTCTCTCAATCAATTTTCAGTTTTTTCCAGGGTACATTTATTTTCTAGAGAAATGATCTTAATGCTCCTGTGAAAAAGCTGAGCTGGATGTATTTGGGGTGAAGAGGAATTTCTGTGAAAGCCTTTCGTGGGGAAGTATTAAGTATAAATGTTTCTGATGCAAGGAAAGATTCTCTGAACGAGCCTTGCCAGCCATTGCTTTTGTCTGTGATTAAATTGGTTCATTAGCTTGTTTTTCTGGAGTGATAGAATGAATCTAAACCCACAGATTCCTCCTCGTGCTGCCTTGAAGCTAACAAGACACCCCCATTAGCAAAAGTTAAAGATTGTTTGTCATGAGAATTTGTGACAGCCTTTTAGGAGGACCAGAGATGGGAAATGACAGCAGAGCTTGCCCCATTGGCTCTCTGCTCTGATGGTGCCAATATTAGTGCAGAGGTGTTGCAACTCAACCATGCAGATCTGGGCTTGCTCACCCTTCCAGAACAAATAAAAAACTACTCAGGTCTGTGTCCCCCAGTTTGTAGTTTCCTTTATAGCTGTCTGGTTTCAGCACTGTTGTTTCTGTGCTTTGGCTTCTTCAAATGTGCTCTGTGAGAGGTGCACCCCGTGGACCTGCCCTGAGACAGACACCTGTGAAAGCCTCTGTGCAACCACACACTCCCTGCTGGGCTGCTGGCCCAGCTCCAGTTTGCAACTCGTAACCACTGGTTTCATCTCTGCTGGGACTCCCCACACCTGCACCAGGAGCTCCTGTGGATGGTAACAGAGGCACCAGAAGATTTCTGCTCTGTATCTCACAGGTTTCCATCCCTTGCAGAGTGTGTCAGTCCCTGTGGGACAGCTCAGGTGCTGTGGGTGGCAGAGGCAGTCTCCATGTTACTCTGCCAATGCCTCAAAAGTATCTTTGTGTGTTAGAAACCAGATGGCTATAGTGGAAATAATTGAATGGATTTGCTGTTTGTATCAAGATAGGCAAGATCTATTAAAGAGAGAAGATCCTTCAGAGATGAAGGAAAAGAAGAGAAAGCAAAAATGAATGTTTAGTAGCTAGACAGTCTTCAGGTTTGTTTTCCAATTCCAGTTCACCTTTGTAATAAACACAATAAAACTCTTCAGCCCTGCTTATGTTACTGCAACTTTTTCCTTCCCTGATTGAGAGAACTGATTTCTTCCAGATGTAATACTGGTTTTGCAAATTTTTACTAGCAGTTGTAGTCATATTTCCTTATAATTTATTACAATGTTTTGTTTTATTAGAATAGTTGATACTTCCTTGGGCAAGAGAAGATGCCCCTGTGCTGGGGGTTGTATCTTGAAGTGACTCAAGGAACACAAACTATTTCTTCCTCCCCCACATGTCTGTTATTTCTTATATATCTTGTTAGTCTCTGCTTTCATTTTTCAGTTGTAAAGCAGTTGTGCTGTTGTGCACACTACCACAGCTGTTTGGAACACAGATGTGTTAGAGATGAGGTAGAATCTAGTGTGGACTACTAGTAATGGCTATATTAAAAATGCCTTTAAGTTATTCTTTATTAATCTATGTCTGTACAGCATCTTTGAGCTTTCATGAGTTCCACTAGCATTTTACAGATCCTGCTCTCTGTTTTTAGGGCCCCTTTTAAGACCAAGAACAGCAGCTTTGTAGACTGCTGGATGATACAGCGTTGCTGAGGTGGTTTTTCATGGAAAGCAAAATCCCTGTTTAGGTCGTTTGGGTTGGTGTTTTTTTTTTTTTTTTTTTTTTTTTTTTTTTTTTTTTTTTNTTTTTTTTTTTTTTTTTTGTGGTTTTTGGTTGGGGCTCTCCCCTTTTCCTTGTTCATTCTCTCTGGGTGGATCATAGGAATTAGCCAGAATTTTTGTGGGCTCATCTGAAAGCACCTGGCATAGATTTACATTCAGTTTATTTGAGCTCTGTCTGATTTTCTGTTTAAAAAAAAATGAAGTAAATTAGTACATCATTGCTTGCTGTGATATAAAACTCTATAAGGTGAAGGATGTTAGAATATTTTAAGTGCTTAAAACCAGGTAGTTTCAATTTTGACATCTTTTTTATCTAAAGACCAAGCATACTACAATAAGCTAAGTATATGTGTATTTTGGTTGGATTTCTTTTTTCCTTTTTTGTTTTGTTTTCATTTACGGTTTGTTTTAATACTTCTGTGGTTTCTTTGCAGGGTAAGATTTGGTTAATAGATTTTAACCCATTTGGTGAAGTAACAGACTCCCTGCTCTTTACATGGGAAGAACTCACCTCTGGAAAAAACTTGAAAGGAGACCAGAGTGAAGGGGAAGCAACAGAACAGGTGAGGGAGGCTGAATAATATCCAACAGGATTTATCACCTTATTTTTTTCTTTCTTTTGCTGTTGCAATCAAATTGTGATGTAAATCCCATTGAAGTAAATGAAATCTCTGTGAAATGTGAATTGTCAGTAGAATCTACCTTAGTAGTTAATCTCAACAAGTATCACCTGCTAGTTTTAGATGCCTGCAAGGGAATTTTTAGTTCAAACAGCAAAAGCCTGTCCGTATTGCAGCTTTGACCCCCATTGCAAAGAAGATGCCTTGAAACTTGCTTTTACACAGTTGTGATGCATTCCTTTCAGTTTTTCTTAAAATCTGTTACTTTTCTATATAATAATTTAAATTTCTGCTGTCATGCAGTTCCCCACATCTCCAATTTTATGCTTGGGGGGGAGACAAACAGAACCTTAACTTCAGTCTCTTCCTCATCTGGAATACCCTTAGCAAAGGCTTGTCGTCTGGTTGAACTCACAGGACTTGCAGAACAAGGCTTTTCCATCCCTCTTCCAAGCAGTATTTCCTCTGTAAAAACAAGTAACTTCCCCTTAATGCACAAAGGGAGGAATAGTCTTAAATTTTTGTATCCCAGCTTTTTTTTTTCTCACTGCATCTTGAGACAGAGTCCTCACATCTTAACAAGTCCTTGGACAGCTGGGTAGGAGATAGAAAGTGGTGTGGTAATGGATCTTGGGAAACACTTGGCTGTTTTCTGAGGAGAGTTGGCTGGCCAGTGTGGGCTTTTCTTCATTTCCTAGCTGTTGAACTGCATTAGAGGTCACTGAAATGACAAACTTCATTGAGCTGATTTTAACATCTGAGAGTTTCTTTAGTCCTGTGGTCCTTTCCATAACACATTGACAGAGAAACCCCACTCCAGGCTGTCCTTCAGGCCTTTGCCTCTGTCTCACTGTGGGGCTGTTGCTGTATAAAAACCCATTCCATAAAAACCCTCCTGCTAACAGCTGTCTCCTTTGTTAAAACACATTCCCAATTCTACAGCTGGCTGTGGGACACGTGAATTTTGATTTTGGGATTTCTTTTTCTCATTGCCAGATGCTTTACACTGTTTTCTGTAGTGCGATCCTGGATGAAAAGTAGAATAACTTGTCTTCATGTTTCATCTTACATTTAGTCGCAGAATCTGGTGCAAAGTTGCTGATCTCTTGTAAAATGAAGTTGTTTATTGCTGTACAGCTGGCAAGTGCATGGCATGTCAATGGGTTGAACTGAAAATTATATCATTCCCCAAAACCTGTTGCTACAATTGAGCATTTAGAGATATTTTTGTCCCTTTTATAGAAGTGTTCTTTTCCTTCAGTAAGTAAATTGGTTGGAAAGCTTAAATTATAATTTCAGTAAGGTTATAGTTGAAAATGTATTCATACAAGGAAACTGTGAAGACAAGTTTAGGGATTCTATCAAAAAGATTTTTCTCTATCCAGATATGTATCTCGATACTATTGCCCAAAGTTCCTTATATCTGCATTATTACAGCACTGTCATAAGCTTGAATTTATTAAATACATTAATAACTGATGCACTGTGGAAACTTTAGAGTGAGGTAATGAAACCCATTATTTGACTGTTTAACATGTTTGACATTTTAAATTGCTCCTAAGTGGGCAGAGGTTTTATAAGAAAGATACAATTTTTAGAAAGCGCGAGTTCAGTTGAGTGAGTGCCAAATAAACTCACTGGCAACGTGACTCAGTCTCATGGAGGAGTCCCAGAAACATTTCTGGCTTTATTCATGTCCACTGTTCTTGTCTCTGGTGTCTCTTCCAAAGGATTATCCAGTGTTCCGTTGTACAAACAGCAAAGTCACCGTCCAGCCCAGTCCCTACCTGAGCTACCGACTGCCCAAGGACTTTGTGGACCTTTCCACAGGAGAGGACGTTCACAAATTGATTGACTTTCTTAAACTGGTAAGAAGTAGCAGGAAAAAATCTCTGACCTTCCACCTTTGTCAAATGGGAACACCAAAGTCCCTGGATCTCTGCTTTTGTTACTGACAAAGAGCACATAATTACAGAAAAAGCAGTGTATGAAGCCATCACACAGTGTATTGTTGGGTTAATTGTTTCTGAAGTGATGAAGAGCAAGCTTTTTATTGCTCTCACTTTGCTTAAATAATTTTATTTTTATGGGAAGCAAGGAATGTAGTTTGACAAATCTTACTGTAGGACTGAGATGTTTCCTTTCTTACTGAAAGGTAAGTATGAATGAAAATGTGCTCTTTAAATGCCTGGAGCTAATGCTTTTAACTTTTAATGGTTTTAACTTTTTTCTTTAAAAGTTACAAGACAAACATATTAGGAAAAGCATGAAAGAGTTGTTCCTTTTTTAGTCCTCTTTCTTTGTTCTTTCAATGCACAGTGACATGAAAACATGACATCTTTGTAAGGTAGGGAAGGGAGGTTACCTGCATCTGGATCACTGACTCTTGCCACCACCAGATGTTTTCTGGTTCTTGTATATTCCATGAGTTAATGGACAAAGCAAATCTTGTTCTTTACTGGAAATAAAATCCTGTTGTTTGGGATGAGAGAGAGGGTTGATATTGCTCTGTTCCATTTGCTGGAAGTGTTATCTCTTACTGTTCCAAAAAATGACTTAGAAATGCAGTCACTGTCTAATCCATTGTATCTGGAACACTTGTCATGATTTATTAGTGTTCTTACTTCAGATAACTGTGTCCTAATATTCTGAACTCTCCTGTTCTTTTGACAGAAAAGAAATCAGCAAGATGATGACTGAGGTACCCAGAAGCATTATATTGAATATCAAGCAAGAAATGTGGCATAAGCTGTATTTAGCATAACTATTAAACTATTGATTTAAAGATAATCTGCTTTTTATAGTCAGTGAAAGAACTGAAGAGCTGCTCATCCCTTGTGTCTGTTGGTTTATACAAAAGTGTAGGGAAGCTTTTGCAGGCAAACACAAAAGGTCAGGGTGAGTTCTCACTGGTTTCCAGGTGCAAAGAGGTGACAGCCTGAGTGCAGCTGAACAACTGCTTTCATTTTTCATAATGTGAAGATTGATGCCACTGAGCTACTCCTTCGGACTCCCCAGTGTAAATGTGGCAACACACAATGCTTGTGCAGTAAAAACATGGAGCATTCTCTGAATTTGGGCACAGTCTTGCTTAATATGTAGTCACAAAGAAAAAGGAATGTACATTTTTATCTGTTGTGACCTTTTAAAATTGTAAATTGGTTTTGTTTTGGGAGCACTTCTCATCCTTTATGTAAAAAAAAAATAAAAAAATGGAGAAGGATTTTTTTCTTTGTTTAAGGGCTAATATTTCAGAGAACAGCTATAGCTATAGTATACTACTTAAGGTTTGAAAATTTTACATATTGAGAATTTGAAATTCTGAATGCATTTAAAGTAAAGTAATATTTTCTCAGTCACTAAAGCAACAAAATTAATTTAACTTCACCAAATTTCATTTCATTTTCATAGTAAAGCTTTCTTGAAACCTGTTTTTTAACATGATTACATACTAGACATCATCTGTGACTTTAATATACATAATTAACATCAACCTATAATTTTATATGCAGACTCAGTCTTGGTTTTTTTATGTCACATCTCTGAGTTCCTTATGAAAGCAATTATTCTTTCAGCTCTTAAAATTCTGTATTCATTTGGTACTTCATGTTTTTTGTATAAAGGGAAGCTTGGCTAAATCTGGGTAAACAGAAGCTCTTGTTACCAATTGCTGTTGTTTGGGAGGTGGGGGAGGACAGTTTTAGGTGAATCACCAGCTGACTTTTGGATATAGGTGTTTGTATGGCATCAGTAATTTATTAACAGTGTGCAGAGTTCCCACTGAAACAAAAGGACATTTGAAGGAGCTCATAACCCCTGGAAATTGGTTCCTATTTCAGACCAGTTCTGTGATACTCTGTGTGTGTGTATATAAAGCTGTTTGTGTTTCTTTGCCTTGCTTTTGCTGGCAGATTGGAATGGTGCTTGGTTACAATCTGTTCTTGGATGTTAAATCTGAGCTAAGTTGTTAAATTATTACTTACTGTCTTTATTTAGCTTCACTTTTGAATGAAGACTTACTCGAGTTAAAGATTATGCAGATTAAGAATCACACATTGATGAAACATCACAGATGAAAGATCCTGGAGTCAGAACAGGTTTGCCCTGCATTTGAAGCATTGGAACCTGCTTCTCAATAGCAGAACCTGCTTCTCAATAGCGGAACCTGCTTCTCAACACCTTTTTGTATTCAAAATAGATGATCATTAACTCAGGGCTGGGCTGGGCTATACCTGATCCTGCCATGCTGCAGGATTTTTGGATGAGTGTTTCTCACCCTCATCAGAGGTATAATTTGAGTAGAAATGTCTTTAAATGGGGTAGGAACCTCAAAGGGTAAAAAATTAACAAAGCTTTCCTCTTTGTTTTAAAGTTTCTAGCCATAACTTAAACTGTTGTGATGATCTAACCACACTTCCTTTACACGGATAATGCCCTGGGACTTCCAATAGATTCATAAGTTCTTCTAAACTACAGTGTTGTCTTTAAAACCACGAAGTCTTAGTTTAAACCTGGAAAATAGTTTCCCACTTCTTCCATGTGGGCTCCACAAATTAATTTACCACTTTCTCAGCTGTCTTTGCTGAATGTTCATATATTTGGTGATGGGACCAGTTGGCTGGGACCCTGTGCACTCTGGAGTCTCCATTTAGGTGGGTAGGCTGGAGTTTTTCTCTTGTGTGAAATGCTGACAGATGCCCAGTCTGAATTCACAGTCTGCTCAGCCAGGCTGTCAAACACTGATAATGAACTGCAGGTTAGAATTGCAGGAACTTATCCTGCTTCCTTTGGGCTTAGTTGTAGTGAAGAACCATAAAAGGTAGCAAAGCAAAAATACTGGTCCCAAGTTCAGAACTGGTGCAGAAACAATCCCCAATATAAAAGTATGGTCTACAGGATCCAGTTCCCCAAAATACCATATCCTTACAGGTTAAATACATGTAGATGTACTTTGCTTTTTTCCCCCAACTTTAGGTAACCAGACAGGGACTTTTATTTGGCTGTTACATTAAAGATTCCCCTTCTAAAAGAATTTTCACTCAATATGCCTTTTTGATCTCCTAGGATAATTAACAAGCATATTCCCTTTGGGGAGTTGAGAGAGCTAATGTTGATAGATTAAAAATGCTTCAGATCAATTTTACACTGAATAGTACATGACACTTTTCTATTCCATCATAAAAGCAGTTTGTGCCTCTAGCCATCATATACAGAAATTTAAAAATACGAATTTCCAGTTGTTCAGGTGCTTGTTCATGGGATTAAATTATCACCATTTGCTGAGTAAGGGCCAACTGTATACTACATATTCTTAATTATATGCTTCAAACAGTGTAAAGATGCTTGCAGTCTCATCTAGATGACAAACAGAAGTTTTAGGGGGAGGTAACATGCAGTCATTTTATATAGATCTGTGCCTGCCAAACTCTGCAGAAGTCTGGCTCTGTCTGATGGCTCCAGCAGTGAGATTCAGTTCTTGGGCTGCAGCTCTGCCAGGAGTGCCAAGGAAAAGTCCTCATTGTTTCACAGCCAATATTTGTGATGCTTAATCTCCCACATGGATAGTGGGGATCAGGATTCCTGTAACCCCATAAGTAGCAGTTGTTAATATGTCCTGGCTTAGTTCAGGATTTGGAGTAACACTCCTGTCCTTCTGGGCTTCAGGCTTCAGCCTGTGCTGTTTGTTCTTTTTTGGTTCTTCTCTGGTGTTGTCTAGGTCTTTCCTCATCCCTCAGCCTCTTCTTTGGATAAATACTAAGATCAGGCTTGGTAGCAGCAGCAGCATGGATAATACTGATCTGAATTTTAAAACCTCTCTCTATCCACTTTTCCCTCCCTCTTACAAAGGCATGTTTTTGAGTGGTGCTCTATAATACTTAAACCCCCTACTCCCCTAAACTCTAAAAGCAGGGGAGTAATATCCAGGTCTGAGCCTCAGTAAAATCAGTAGCACTTGTTGGCTGTTGATCACAGATTGTAAAAATCCACATAACTGCATCTGACACCTTTAGCTAGGAATCTCATCTCTCTCATTGTTACATGCTCACCTGTTGCTCATGTCCAGGATGCAGAGAAAAGATAACCTCTGAGACGCAGTTCAGGTGCTCATTTGAGCAACAGAGACCCTTAGACACTTCTGCTTTCAAGTGAGCATTGCCAGGTGAAAAGACCCTAAAACACATCAGTGACAGTGTGGAGATGGGTCATAGCATGGCACAAACCTGTGTGAAAATCCTTCTGTATCTTTGTGCATGGCTGTAGTTCAGCTTTCACAAACTCTTCCAATTTGAGGTGTCAAATAGCCAGAGAGGAGCACAGGGTGTTTGTCAGTGAGCATAAATAGGCAAATTAGCTTGGCTACTGATTGATTTCAACCTTAGAGGCCAAAAGTATCAATTCTGGTTGTATTTGGACACAATACATCTTGAACATCAGTTCAAGGAATAATATTGAATTAAAATACATATTTTTGGCCAAGAGAAAATGGATCTGAAGTGTTACACAGAAACAGACCATGGTGCTTTTGATTCATGAAGGACACTTGGTAACAACACTGGTATTTGGAGTCTTAATAAATCTACCTTGGCAAAAGCTTGTCTGGATGTTGAATTAACAGTGTCTTCTATTTGAATTTGATTACCTCTGTAAAAAAAACTCCAATTTGTGGTCATCCTGGCATCAGGCAGAGCTAAAATAAGACTTGTTGCCATAACTGCTATATTTTGTGTAATCTTGAAGCTTTCTCAAAGATACAGAGCCCTTAAGCAGTTTTGTGTGATTACAGGATTTTGTAGTAGTAATGACATTGGCACTGCGGTTAAGTCTAGTTTGGGGCTTTTTGGTTCTTTCTTTTGGGGAGGGCAGATTGGGAGAGGGAGGTATCCTGCTATATTTCTTCGTGTGAACTATTGCAGCAGTGGGTGTTCTACCTGGGTATCAACAGTGTTTTGATTGCTCTGATGTCCTCTCACAGCTGGCCAGGCTTCTGCCAAGGATGTGCTTTGGCAGCTTGTAGGGAAAGGTTGGTCGGCTGGTTGGTCATAAACACTGACTCCTCAGGACCTTTCTTCAGGGGAGGTTGGTAGTTACAGCTGAACTTCCAGGAGAGATTTGTGGCTCCTAAACAGCCTTTCTGACCAAAAAAAAAGAATAATCAATGCTTGTTTCTGGTCTTTAGGGCTCAAATCCAGCTGGAGGAGGGGCTTGAAATTTTGGGTTCTGTCTTGGCTTCTGCTGTGAAACCGTCCTGACGGACTGTAGCACTTCATTGATGTAAATGAATTATTCATGGGAGCTGGGACTGTAATATCCAGGAGAGAGAATGAACATGTGAAGCTAAAATGTCTGTACACCAGTGTGAGGAATACACAGGAGGAACTGAGCATCAGGATGTGTCAGAAATGATTGATGTGCATTTCAGTGACTTTGGGAGATAAATGGCAGCACTGGATCACAGACTGTCACTCAGGAAAGGCTGGAGGCTGAACACCAACAGTGTATTTCCAAAGCTTGGAATCACAGAATGGTTTGGGTTGGAAAGGACTGGTAAATGTCCTCTTGTTCTCAAACACTTCCAGGAATGGGGCAACTTCTCTGGGCACCCTCCTGTGTTTCACCAACTTCATCATGAAAAATCTCTTCCTTAATGTCAGTCTAAAGTGATCCTCTTTCAGTTTAAAGCTGCTGCCCTTTGTCCTGTTACTACAGCCCCCGGTAAAAGTCTGTGTTTCCTATAAGCCCCTTTTAAGTACTGAAAGGCTGCAATATGGTCTACCCGGAGCTTCTCCCAGCTTTCCCCACCTTCCTCAGCCTTTCCTCAAAGGATAGGTGTTCCAGCCATGGGATCATTTCTGTGGCCTTCCTCTGGATTTGCTCCAACAGGTCTGTTTTTTTTTTCCTGTATTGGGGACCCCAGAACTGGATGCAGCATTGCAGGTGGGGTCTCAAGAGAGCAGAGCAGAGGGACAGAACCCCCTGCCTTGATCTGCTGTTCACAGTGCTGGGGATGCAGCCCAGGACATGTTTGGCTTTCTGGGCTGGAAGTGCATATGGCCAGCTTGTGCTCAATTTTTCATCCACTAGTATTTCCAAACAATACTTTAGAATCTGTTACCTAACATGGGAAGACTTGAAAAGACAGAGAGTTAATAGAATTTTTTACAGAAGACAGTTTGTATTTCAGAAGGTACAGGGTGTTGTTATTCTAGAATTAACTGTTCTGGGTTGCAACCAGGCTTATTTGAAGCTTTAAACTTTAAAAGTCAGAAGTAATTCAGGTGGAAGTGGCTGTGGAGTTGGCATTTGGTGCTCTGGAGAAAGCAGGGAGATGAGAAAAGCAGAATAAGGACCTCAAAAGGCAGTTTTGGTAAGTGTGGGTGTCGATGCCTGGATCCATTTGGGAGAGGTGGGTGGGATAACTGAAGAGAGGTGCTTTTTTAATGGCCCGTCAGCAGTGTCCTAATGTGAAGGGAAAATGGCAAAGCAGGGGCTTGTAAGGATCAATCAAAATGAAAACTGCGGAAATCTGAAGGAAAGGCACATGATTAAGTGTGAAAAAATGAGTGGATGGAGAAAAAATGACAGATGATTCAGAGAAAACTGATGCTCTTAATGTTTTCTTTGCCTCACTATACTCTTTTTTTTTTTTTTTTCAAGGAAAAGAAGAAATGAAGCAAATTAACACAATTTAGCAGAAAAATTGCACTTGGAATAGCTACTGGTTTGAAGCCAGAGAGGGCATTGTGAGACCACCATACACTTTACTTCAGGGTCTGTATTTTCCCATAGCTTCATTAATGGCTGGAGCAGTGAAATGAATAGCCTGTATAAAAATCCATGGTTGGCAGTGACTTGAGAATACACTCAGGCACTTTGGAGGTTTGTATCAGAATTTGAAATGGCCATAATACACAGGGAAAATGGCCTGAAATAACGAGAAGAAATTTGATGAAGGCGAGTGCAAAAAGCTGTAGTTAAGAGGAGAAATCAGACATTTGAGTATAAATGGGTGAGAGCTGGCAGAGCAGCAGTGCAGTGGGAGTGGATAAGTTACAGTAGAGACCATTAAATGCAAGGTGATAATAAGCTGTTGGGGGAGGATAAAGGCAGGTGTCATTCTGGGCTAGCAGGAGAGAGGGATGGAAAAAATGAGAGATTATTTTGTTTGATGGGAGGATGGTGTAGTGAAATGTATCACTTTGGGCACCATGTTGCAAGAAATACATTGGTCATTGGAGAGTGGCCAAGATTGTATATGGAATCATAGAATAATTCAAGTTAGAAGGGATTCATAAGGATCATTGAGTCTGGCTCCCTGTGCCTCAGAGGACTACCTAAAGCTAAAATGTGTGACTGAGAGCATCATGCAGACCCTTCTTGAATGCTGTCAGGCTTGGTGCTGGGAGCACTTCCCCATGGAGCCTCTTCCAGTGCCCGACCACCTGCTCAGTGAAAAACATTTTCCCAGAGTTCAGACTAGACAGAATCCCCAATGCAGCTTCTTTCCATTGTCTCATGTCCTGTTGCTGGTCACCAGAGAAGGGAGACCAGCACCTCCACCTTCTCCCTTGAGAGAGGTGCAGACTGTGAGGTCTCTCCTCAGTCTCCTCCAAGCTGAACAAACCAAGTCTTGCCCTTCAGACCTTTCACCATCTTGGTCACCCTCCTCTGGACACACTTGAATAATTTGATAGTCCCTCTTTTATTGTGGTGCCCAAAACTGCCCCCAGGACTTGAAGTGAGGCTGCCCCAGTTCAGAGCAGAGCAGGACAATCCCCTTCCTTACCTGTCTGGTGATGCTGTGCGTGATGTATCCCGGGACATGGTTGGCCCTCCTGGCTGCCAGAACACACTGTTGACTCTTATTTCACTTTCCATTGTTCTGTAGATTCACAAGATCCCCTTGAGCCTTCTCTTCTATACATGGATCACTCCCAGCCCTCTCTGCCCTTCCTCACAGGAGAGATGCTCCAGTGCCAGATTTCTCCAAGGAGCACTCTAGAAATCATGGACAACTTTGAACTCAAATTGCTTAGAAAAAACTACTGTAGTCATGAAACATATTTTTCCAACTGCACTGGATGTCAAGTTCTAATCCCAGAAGGAACAGCTTGCCCTGTGATACCATCTTTGAAGGCCTGTGCAGGATAGAAGGGACAAACCTGCCTTCTCAGGCTGTGTTTTCCATATGCCTGCTGCTTCTGTGACAGCAAGATGCCCCTTGTGTCCTGGTTTTGTGTACTAAGAGCTGCCTCCAGTCCCTGCTGTTCCACAAACTCATGTTTCTTCCCATCCAAGGCATTGGCACTTGAATGAGAGGTTTGGCTAATTATTGCCTGCTGCTCTTTCAGCACACACCTGCCACTTGTACCCTGGGTCCAGGGTCAGGAAGGATTTTTTTTCTCTGGGAGAGTTTTGCTCATGGGATAGCTCTGTTATCGCAAGAAAATGGGATTCATTAGAAAAGGCAAAATCAGACTTCTTCAATGTGGGAAAAAGGGCTGAGCTCTGGAGTTGTTTCTAAAAGAAATCAGCCAATACGTAGCAAAGATGAGCAGGGAGGACCCTCAGAGGAGAAAATAATCCCAGCCCTAAGGTAAGCTACAAAAGCAGCCTGGGGAATCTGCAGGAATAATGCTGATTATGCTCAGTCTTACTCGAGACCCTTCCTCATCCTAACCCTTCACTTTCCATGTGGTATGAAAATTTCTGCTTTATCCAGTGAGAGACAGCCCTCCCCAAACTTCAGTTCTCACCTGGGGATGTCACACACCCTTTCAAAGAGGTTTCCATGCCTGATTTCACTGACTCCAAGTGGAAGCCCTCGGTGCTTTCCTATCTCTTTTGGGGATGTGCTGGTTCAGCCCTTCTCAGTGCACAGGGCTGGGAAAGGAAATTCAGCTCCAGCACTGGGGTTGGATTTGGATTTTCTCCCTTTTCCAGGAGGTGATGATTCACAGCAAAAAGTCAGCCAGAGTCCAGGAATAGCAGTTTGTCTCTCCTAGAAACCATTTGATTGGCATCACTGAGCTGCAAAAAGGCCCGGTGGGCTCGGTGACAGATTCTGATCGTCTGGAGACAGGTTTTCCTCTCTCATCTCACAGCAAGGGGAAGAAAGCTCATCTGGTTTCTTTTGTACTTGTATACACCTGGGAAAGGGATAGCAGATCTTTTGAAAAGGAGATGCAGAATGGGATCGTGCACGTAGAGGGAGGGAAGTGTCATGCTGAAAGGCCCTTTGGGATTTGGTGTTCTTTGGAGTGTAAATACTTCCAGAAAGGAGCAACAATAACAAAAGTATGATGGAATCCTGCATCATAGATCTCCATTTTTAACCTAATTTGATCAAGGGCTTTCTTAAACATATTAAATATCATGAAAGCAGCAACTCGATGGAGAGATGGGAAGGGGTGAGATGCTCTGCAAGCCCCTTCTTGAAGGAAAAGCTGCAGTGGTGGTTGTTGTAGCAGTGGGTAATGAATCCATGAGAAATGTGTCTGAATCCATGAGAAATATGTGCAAATCCATTACAAATGTCCTGAGGGCAGGAACACCTTCAGCACAAATTTCTTTTATGAGTCACTATAGAAATAAACCCCCAAACCCAAGTCTGCACAGGCCCTGCCTACATTCTGCTACCTTGAAGGTAAACTGCAAATGAGTTTGAGTCAGAAACATTATACTGTCAAAGAACTTCCATACTGGACAATTTTTACTTGCTGTGGATGACCTTTTTTCATGGAGAAATCTTGGAAATAAGTGCTAATGAGTGCTAATTGCTGGTTTTTTACCAGTCAGGCCCGTATAGCCCCAAGCAGTGATTGATGATGCTTCCTTCCAGTGTCTGTGATTTATTTACCGGCTAAGTCATTAAAGAAGCATCATAGAATTTCTAAATAAAATATTCGACATCTTAAATAACTTGGCACTCAGTAACAACCAGTTTTTTACATCTGGCTCCTCAGATCACACTCAGCATTTCTCCTGGTGTTTTAGGGAAAAGGGTTTTTCATAAACCTTTTTCCTAAAATAGGATTTTTTGATAAATCCATGAACATCTGAGACCCCCACTGCACTGAGCCTCTGCCATGTGCATTGGAGGAGGAAATTGGAGCACTGCCCAAGGATGGAGTTTGCTCCACACTGGGGTCTCAAGGTGGAGAACAGAAACTAGTATGTAATATTTGGGCATCTGGTTCCCATTTTTCTTATTCAGCCTGAGATTCTTCCAGGTATGGAATCAGTTACTGCAGTTGCTGTTAATTTCCTAAGCAAAAGATTATCTGCTTCTCTTTAATATGGACATATAATCTTCAATTATGTTGTTTTAATACATATAGCAAGATAATTCTCCTTAATTATTACCTTGAGCACATGGCTGCAAATGCTGTTCACATTTTCATTTTTTTTTTTCATTAGGAAATCTGCATTAGTCCTAAATACTGGAGTGTTTTTTCATTATTGAGGATGCTAATAAGTTATTCAGCCTACAGCTTTCATGTGTCAGGAGATCAGGGCTGTATTGACTTCATGGTTGCAAAGCCCACTTTAAATTTAATATAGGAGAAAAACAGGACTCAACCGTGAAATAAATTAACCTGAGTTGTTCTAGACACCTGCAAGTGCCACATGTAACCTTCAGTCTGGTGTCTGACATCTGTAGCTGGGGAAGCAGATTTCTGTTTGGAATGGCATTATCCGGCCACTGGGAACCTCTGGAGCCTGGGAACAGCTTCATGTGCTCCTGCTGCTGAGGCATCTTCCTCTGAGGTTTCTTCAGCAAGGACTTCTGACTGCAGAAGGTCCTCCCTGGGCAGGAGGTTCTCCCTTGTGCTCTGTGCCCACTGCAGGGGTCTCTCTCAGCAACAGGAGCTCCTCAAGTGGTTTTCTCCCACCCATCTCCAGGCTGGAAGGAGAAGGGGAAAGGCAGGAGGCACAGTGGCTGGATGAGTGTGTTACAGACATTCAGGACAGAAGAGGCTGCTTTAGAACAAGGGAAAATAGTGGCTTTCAGCCCTTCTCAATCATAGAAGCTTTTCCAGCAGAAGTGCAGTAGTTCAGGTGAGAAATTGGTGCTGCTTGCCTTGGTCACCCCTTACAGGCACCTAAGATTGCATCCATGACCTCCAGGGACTCCGTGGTGATGGGCTGAAAAACACAGCTAAAAGTAGGGGAAAGGAAGTCTTCCCTAATGGGATATTCCTTTGCAGCTTGCTTTTATCTCCTGTGGTATCCCTTTATGGCAGTCAAAACTTGCACCAAACACCTTGCACCCAGAGAACCCCAAATGGTGCAGGGAGAGGATCTTCCCAGGCAAGACCATCAGGGCTGAGTATCCCTGTAGAAAAGGGACCAGAAGGAGACAAAACAGAGGCTAAAACAAATAAGCTCAGTAAATTGTTCTGCAAATAGTAGGAAAACAAATTCTGGTTTTCAAACTTCGCATCCTCTTAGACAGAGTCCCTTGCATTAAGCTCATCCTCAGAGTTCTCTGTGTGTCCCTCAGCCATGGGCAAGGCACAGCATCCTGTGGGTAATTTCCAGCTGTGCCTGGGCTCTCCAGCTCCTGGGCTTTCTGGTCAGCTGGAGGGACAAGCAGAACAGATTCCTGCTGCCCTTACACTGCTGCTCATTAGGGGAGGCACTGATCCCACAGTCTCCTTTTCCTCTACCCAACCATTGTTCCTCACAAAACATGCAGCTGTTTGATGTATTTGATTTTTAGCTGTCAAAATTGATAGAAATGGACCACTTGTGGGCACAGATGGAGACAGAGCAGTCACAAAAGCCCTTGAGGTTAAAATGTGGGGTGTGTTTTGTATCTCAACATCTGGACACACACCTTTCTCCCATCCCTGTCTCCCACTGGAGTTGCATCCATCGTTCTGCCCCCAGTCCTGTGTGCACAGAGCTGGTGCTCAGCCCATAACATTTCACACTGTTTTCCATGAGCCTCCAACAGCTTGTTAAATAGGATAATCCTGGCTGCATACTTCCTACAAATGCTTCCATTCATAGATCCAGCACTTGCTTCTCCTAATCAAAGGCAACTCTCCCAGTTTAGATACATTTTGCCATCAATGAAGTGAAAGACATCTTTAAATTAAGTAGGAAACCCAAAATACTATGAAGATATCATACCTGCTATCTTCACAATGTTGGGCTTCCACACTAATTAGAGTACAATTAATGACATTTAGATCCTAGCCTATACATTTTTCTTCCTATTTGATGATAACATTAATAGCATTCAGGTCTATTTATATATATATATATATATATAGGTACCCTAAGACCATCTTTTGGCAAAAATAAATATAGTGAATTTTGGGAAAATTAGGACAATAATTTAGTGCTTCAGTAACTAAAGGCTGAATTTTGTCAAATGTCACATTTCAGTAAATTCCTATAGTTTGATGTAGTTCAGATGATGCTTATTAGGACTAAGAGGGATTGTAGAGGAGAAATAAAAATAAGGGACAGAGAGTTACTAAAATGGAACATAGGAGTAAAAATGAAGAGTGGAACTAGAGAAAGATGGTTAACTCAGTCCAAGTGATATTTGTGTGTAGTTTGACCTTGCTGAACATTTTTATTGAACTGGATCCTGTCGTAGACAATGACACCATGCATTTTGCAGTGGTGAATTTCTAATTACTGAGCCGAGCTTTTCCAACAGCGAGATCTCTTGCAAGTTGGATACAAACCTAATTAGTCCAGGTTTGGTGCTCTGACATAAAAAAAAAAATAAAAAGGAAGCATAAAATATGCGTTACTGCCGATATCCTTGCAGTTATGTATCTCCAGGGTAGTGTAAGGTGGCTCTTTGTTCCAGCCTGTGTGTTTTAGCTGTGCCTGGGGTGTGTGGGAGGAGATGGTTTATGAATGTGTGTGTGGCTTTGTGCACAGTTATGCAAGAGCTTGTTTCTTAAATAGAGGAATCCCAGGGAAACACAGAGAGAACACAGCCCACCCACCCTGGGGAACCAAAACCCCCTGTAGAAACCTCACACCTTCCCCAGGATTCATTCCCAAGGGGGAATGAGGAGAAGGGAGCAGATTTACATGGTGCTGTGCTAAGTGATGTAAATGAATGTTGCACTAATCCAATTTGTTTCCACAGCTGGAAGTGCTGTCCATGAGATGGAATCATCCAGTCCAAAGACTTCGGGAACTGACCTGTCCTTGAGCTTGAGGGTGGAAATGCTACAAAGGTGGTTCCTGGTGCAGTGGTGTATAAGCCAAAAAAAAAAAAAAGCAAGCTGGAAGAGCAAGAAAGGAAAGCATATTTTCAGTCTAAAGTGATTGATTTGCTCCTCTGTGCTTGATCAGGCAAATTAGGTGTGTGTGGAGCCAACTTCTGCTCTGGAGAGTGATGAGAGAGGAAACAGAGGGAGCCAGAAATCCCGATGCCCAGAAATCCCAATGCTCAGGGTACAGTAATACAGGCCAGCTAAGCAATGGCTACATCCCAGAAGTTGGTACTTTGCTGAAAGAGGCTGCCAAAGCAACTTTGCTAAGGGAATGTATTTTGGAACTCTTTTTGCAGCCCTCAACAGCAGTGTCAGAGCTTCTGGCTTTGACTGGCCAGGGGCTGGCCACAGGTACAGGGTTTTTGGGAGCACATCAGTGTCTGGATCTGAGTTTGTGATGCTTGCCTTGACATCTTGGACATCTCACAGAGGTTTGTCACTCCCACAGAGTCAGATGTGGGCTGAGCCCCTCAGTTTGGGGTGTTGCAGGGTGGCTGCTCACCTCAGAGCAAGGCCAACAACAACATTCTGGGGTAAAGCCTCATCCTTGGCACTGCTGATTCTCTGTGGCTTCTCCTGCAGCATCGAGCCTGTTTGCAAAGGGCTCAGGTGTGTCAGATCAGATTTCACCTCTACCATTCCTGTCACAGCTCCTGGAGCCTGTTGGGGAACCAATAACTCAGCAATTTAATATTAGCCAATAACTTAACAATTCCCAAAAGCTAACTGGGAGAAGCAGATATTCCCTTCTGGCTGTTTCTAGGTCTGAAACCTCTGCAAGCTCTTACAATTTCCTCTTTGGCTTTTTCATGCTCTGAGGGTGTGCACCTCTGTGCCTTCCTTCCCCTTTCCCACCCTTCCCTCATTGCCTTCCACAGAACCATTTCTGTCCTACAAACTGAGCTTTATTAAATTGCATTCACAGCTCATTAGGGCCTGCCAATTCATCCAAGGGAGCACAAAAGCCAATATTTCTTGTGAGAAACCATTAAAGCAGAGTGGTGAAGGAGAAGGACACCCACAGACCTGCTCACAAGCCTTGTGCTGGGCTGCAGCACTGGAGCCTGTCTGAATCTAAAAGACTCCTCCATTTAGCACAGCCTTGCACCAGTAAATGTATAGGGCTGGATCCTGTAGGGCTGGCAGCACATCCCCACCTTGGGGAGAAATCAGAAAGGCCCCATGAACAGGCTGTGAAAATGGAGATTTCAGGTTGAGTTCACAAACTTGGTCTTAGATTTTATAGGAGTATGAAAGCTGTCAGATGGGTGTGTTTTTTCTGTCTTTCTGATACAAATTAATACAAATATAATGATGTTGCAGCATTGCACCAGCTGTACTGCTTTTCTCTCTGAAGAAGGACTAAATCACTAAAGCAACCACAGGTTTTAGATATCCAGAATCAAATGACTTTTAAAGAAATGCTCTTGGCTGTGTAATTTCTAATACAACAGCTATTCTGCATCAGTTGGAGTCTGCATCAGCTACAGCCCTTGAGTTACTAAAGCATCACCATTCCTTAGATATGTTCTAAAACATCAGGAAAACTTGATGGCGTCTATAAAGAAATATTGATCCTTGATGAGCAAACCCCCAACACAGTCTCCTGGGGCTGTAGGCAGGATAATTCCAGAGTTCTGGGTACATGGCAGCAGCAGCAGGACATTTCCTGTAGTGTGAGTTAATGGGTGCATGGGCAACACTGGCAGCCCTGCCTTTCTTGGGGAGCAGATCAGGGGGGATGTCATTTCACTGTCCCTGCTGTGAGAGCTGGGCACTCAGGATAAAGGAGAAAAAAAAAAAAAAAAAAAAAAAAAAAAAAAAAAAAAAAAAAAAAAAAAAAAAAAAAAAAAAAGAGAGAGAGAGAAGAAGAAGAAAAAAGAAAAAAAAAAGTATTTGAAAAGTATTTGGACTTCTCAGGCAAGAGTGTAGGAAATGAGTCGTTAATTCACATTTTCAATTGTGCAGAGAAAGAGGAAAAAACAATGTTTTCTTATGGTTAGAAGGATAAACTGTTATTTTACGCATTAGAAAAGAGCTGCCAACAGGGCTTGAGACTTTCTCCCCAAACAAGAATAGCTGCCTTTCAGACACAAAAGTGGAAACAAATGTGCTTCTTAGCATGTATCTTCTCTCATTCAAAAACCCCTAAAGAACCATGTTCTCTGCTGATAGAAATCAGCACAGCTCCAAAGTTATACCCTCTGAGACGCTGACCACAGCCTTACAGGCAGAAGCGATTCAAAGAGTAGCACTGTGGCTCTTTTAACACCAGCTGAAGACCACTGGGGAGCAGGGAAGGTGCAGGAAATGGTTTTGGGAAGCAGCTCACATTTATCTCGGTGCCACCTGGGGCAGCTCTCCATGCAAACCAGGGCTTTTGCATAAAAAAAAAATAAATCTCAGGCCCTCCTGCTGATCTACCAAGCACTCGAAGCCAACCCTGTGTTGCATTTAAACAACCTGCTTAGGATCCATCCTTCCCCAGCCCCAGGCACCTGGCTGGCTCTGGCATCATCTCCTCCATGGATGCTGGTGCCTGGCTGCTCATGTTTGGGCATGGTCAGGGGGATGCTGAGACCACAGCTGCTGGCTCATGCTTGCAATTTATCTATGTAAAGTTTGAAAAAACATGAAAAAAAATATCCCTTTTTATTTTTTCTGTGCACCTGCTGCGTAGAAGAAAAGCCCTTGGTTCCCTGACTTTCCTGCTTGTATTATGTGATGATCAGAAAGGTGATGTTTTCACCCCAAGGCGTTTCCAGGGGACAAGAGGAGAGTGCAGCCAGTTCATCTGAAGCAATCATGGTTGGACAGGCCAGTTTCATCCCAGCTGCAAAATGAGGGATGTTTGTTGTAGCTGTTGCAGCAAAAGAGGCCTGGAGGCAGAATTTTTGAGGAAACTGCTGAATGAGGAATGTTTTTGGGAGCGTCACTCCCGTAGGGAGGGCAGAGTGAAGCAAAACAAGTCCTTGATTTCTCAGTTCAGCACAGGGCACATCAGAGGCACAAACAGGCTGTGTGAGACTCTTTTGCTGTGGTTTATACTGGTTTAGCATAAATAAGTAGCAGGGTGGCAGAGCATCCCTAGCAAGGCCACACTGCCCCAAGCTATTAAGCAGAAAAGATGCTTCCTTGGATGTAAATTCATTTTACCAAGGCTGAAAATAGCCCAGCCAAAGAAACTAATAATGGTTAATAAGCGCATTGCTAGAAAAGAGGGGAAATGGATAGAAAAATGCTTATCTTAAAACATATAAATACATAAATACAGAGTCCTTTCTGCTCCTGACATGCTGAACAGCAGGACTGGGAAGATGTGAAAGCCCTTTGGGTGCCCACACGGCCACGCTTCACCAGGACCAGCAGCCAAGGATGGAAGAAATGGTGAATTCTGCCCTAAGAATTGTGTTTTCTTACTAAATTTTAATTAACTTTCTCAAAATGTCCCTTGTTCCTGCACAGTATGTAAAAGGTAGTGCCAATTCTGAATATCTCTATAATTTATCTTTATTTAGGTCCTTACAATTCTACAATTTCCACAACACCAAACTGGGAATAGCTGCATTTTGAATTCTCCACTGGAATTTTACCATTATTACAATGTGTTGGCTTCAAACTGACTCTGGAGAGGGGATGATGATGGTGATGTTCCACCTTCAGACCTGTTGGTCACTGCTTGGCACTTGGAATGCTGAAGTCAGGAACCATCAGGCACAGCTGAATAAAATCAGGATGTGAAGTCGCCTGGCATTAAATTGCCCCAGCTATTTATAATACCAAATATACCAAATATACCATAAGGAGAAGCAGTCCCAAACTGACACCCACAAGATCTACCCCTGCACCAGCAGTCCATGCACCCACTGCCCCCAAACCACAGCCACCCCTTGGGTTTTTTAAATAAAAATTGCTCCCTAACAGGAAAATATTCCCACTGCTCATACACATGCATGCCCACATGGCTATCAGCTTGCTTTTTCCAAATTAATCCAGACTTCTCTTAAGGGAGAAGGCAAGGAGAACTTGCTTTTCTTATGACAGTGTAGAGGCAGATGAGGGAGGAATATTAAGAGGAGTAAGGAAAAGATAGGAAAGAAGTGAAAACAGCCCTTTTTTTTTCCTCACATAGTATATACTCTGAAGGCAACCATTCTGTGGCAAAAAAAACCCGCTTTTTTTTTCCTGTCTGTCTGATTTTTAAGGAGAGCAAGGTGCTCTGTGTCTTAGTGCAGAGGGTCCTCCTGGAAGAAGAAGTGGCACAGAGCAGGGGGATGGGAAGCAATGGCAGCGCAGATGGAGCTGTTGTGCTGGGAGGTAACAGGAAAAATAAACGAGCCTGTGTTGGTTCAAAAACATCACAGATGTGGCTATTCCAGGACTGCTGGTGCAGCGGGTTCCTGGAACTGTTTGTCTGAACAGCCACCCTGTGTGCTCAGCCCCTGACAAATACAGAGTAACCCAGGGGACAAGAAGACCCATGTCACAGTGCTATAAGGTATGTGGCATCATCAAGCTGCATCCCTCTCCAGGAGAATGGCAGGGATTTCTGGAAGAGCCCTTTTCACTAACTAAAGGAGCCCCTGATTGGAAAATAACCCCACCTGCTCTAAACTTCATTTTCCCCTTTGGTGCATAAATTAAGAGTCAAATAAACTGGGTCAAACAGACTCTAATAGTCAAAGTTTTTAAGGAAGAGGCAGCAGCAGGTATTAGCACAGGGCCTGCTTAGATGCATTTTGTTTTTTCCAGGCCCTCATTCACAGCATGATTTCCCAGTTGTTCCCCTCTGACAGGGAACAATGGTCTTATCTGCAAAGATACATCCAAAACTAAGGCTGAACATGAACAGTGCATCCACAATCTCCAAGAAGTCTGAAATTTAATCTTTCCAGGCAGTCCCTGCAATACTTGGTGATGTTTGCTTTCCCAAGTTAGCAGAAGGCTGGAAGCAGGTGTACAAGGGTAGGATGAGCTCTCACTAATTTCAAGGTTTTTCTTGCACTGCTGAAGTCATCTGCCCATAGATCTGTGATTATCTATGTTGGTAGCTCTGTCAGATACAGACTCTCCTGTCAGCTCCTTATCATTTGACTCTGGCCCAGCATTCTTAATCAAGGCTGATTAAACTGTGAAAACCAGGTGTATGACATTCCTGTGGTGCACACAGTCCATCTGGATGAGGCAGGATAATGTACCAAGGGTCTGCAGTCTGGGCAATCATTAGTCTTGAAATGAACAGGCTTTGAGCATGGGAATTTACATGGGAGATAAACTGGTGGACACTATCACTTTTCTCTATGATTTCTTCAAACACAGAAGTAGCTGACAACAGCAGCTGACAACTGAATTGTTGACATCCAAAACTCAACCTGCTCATTGACTGCTGAGGATGGAAATGATTCAAGTCAAACCATGTCTGCAAATGACACCAAAGCTCATAGGCCCTGGTACTTTAAGAAGTTGGACAGGTGAGGTTCAGGCTTCAGTTCTCCTACAGAGAGTCCACCAAGGTCTATTTTGTAAGGGAGACTTTTGCTCAAGTATTTGAAGTCTTATTACAAAGATGGAACCAGGACAGAACTTGCTCTCCAGCAGGCAAGCTCTAGAGTGTGGTTAAACAGGGACAAAACAAAGGCCACATTGGGCAGACAGCTTTTAGTTAAGGGGATTGAACTTACATGGAAAAGCTCAGTGAGGAAGATGCTGGTGCACAAGGTAAAACATCACACTGGCTGGTGTTCTGCTGCCTGCAGAGCCCAGATTAGATCTTATCTGTCTACACAGGCATGGGAAACATACAGACATGGTAAAACACAGCTCAGTCCCACTCAAAACACAGCCCATGGGAACAGAGAGTGGCTGCATTCCTGTCTGCTGGGATGGTGATCAGCTGGGAGATACATGTGTGGAGAAAAGACTAAACCCACGACTCCATTTAGGATTTGGGAGAGGAAGGAAGAGAAGGGGAGAGGAAGGTATGAGGGTGCAGTCAGGTGGTGTCATGAATACTGTGAGGTGCACAGAGGGAATACACATTGAATGCTTTGTCTGGGAGATGCTTTTGGAGCAATGACAGTCTGGGGGCTGTAGGGATCTGGCAGGAGGTTGCTCCTGCCCAGTGATTCCTGGCTCTTTCCACAGCTTCTTTGGTGCTCACTTTCCAGGAGGTATGGCTCACCCCTCCTGCACAGAGCCAGGCCCCAGCCCAACCATGGAGCCTCACAGCCACATCACAGAACCATGGAGAGACATGGGGCACCATTTAATTAACCTCAAACAGAGTGAGATGGGAGAACAGCTGGTGAAGAGACGTAACATTCACTCCAGGATTTTGGTTTAGTTGGAAACACGGACAAAATGACACAGGGACTGAAGTTCAGGTGTCCATGAAGGGTTATGTTAAGGCCCATGAGCCTCAGTGAGACTAAACCAGATTAAAATATGCCAGTTGCTGGGATGATGAGGCCACCAGCTTCTCTGCACCTCAGTTTCCCCCTCAGGTAATGAGGATGATGATGCTCACCAAAGAGCATGCAGTGAGGATATATCAAGACAGGAGCCTTGATGGCAGATAGGACAGAGACCATCATATTCTAGCAGAAATTGAAATTACCACAAAATTGAGGTGAGGAGCCTCTCTGTGACACCTGCTGGGGTTTGATGTGCCTGTAGAGCTGAGTGTTCACAGCAGCCACTGCTCATAGCCCTGTGCATGTGTGGGAGACAAGGGCAGGCAGGCAAACAAGAGCCTGTGAGGGCATTGTTCAGCCCACAGTTGACTTTAGAGACAGTTTGGCAGCTTGATGATGGGGGGAAAAGTGGGTATTCCTAAATGAAAGGAGCAAAGTTGGATGAAGCATTCTGGCTTTCCTCACTTTTTCTGCCCGTGCAAATTTAATTAAGGGAGAGTGCCTAAAATATGTCATTCAATTAAATGAGTTTTCAAAGAGCACAAACTGAACTCCAGTTCCGTCATAGAAAGGCACCTGCATTGTGGCACAAGGCTTGGAGACACAGGTTTGATTAAACACCTTGTAGCAACCTTTGTGGGGCTGTAGCTTTCACAACAATTATGTGAAAGCACATTTTCCCAGCTGAGTTATAGAGCTCTGAAAAATGAGGTTCACCTTTCTACTAAAAACCTTTCCCTCACCATCAAACTCTGCATAACTCACCCTCTGGAGATCCCTTCACAGTCTGCTCACATCCCAGCAGGCATGAATTTGCACAGTTGGGAGAATCTCACCAGCTGACATTGGCCATGGCATCCTGAAAGTCAGGAATTTCAGTGAAACTTTCCAAAAAATGTTTGATTTTGCTAAACACAGGCAACTTCTCTTTTCAGATCTGGCAGTGAATGAGGCTTTTGGCTACAATTGCAAACCTGGATCTTTTCTTTGCTTGGCAGCTCATCTGGTAATTATGTTGTGTAAATGGAGTATGGCTTGCAAAAAGTGGAGGGCACAGATTGAGCCCTTGAGCAGCTTCAGCTAAACTCCATCGCTTGTTTGCTGATGGAGATGTTTGCTCTGTGCAGAGCAAGACAGTGATTAAGCCTGGATCCAGAAGTTCATCCCAGGTTTACAGCTACTCCATGAGTAATGCCTGGTCCTGTGAACAGGATTATCCCTTGTGTTAGTTGTTCTCTGCCAATGCAGCTGGCAGGTTTGAGCTCAGATATTTACTCTCCATGGAGGAAGAGCTGAGCTCCAGGCACAGCCCAGGGCAGTCCTGATGTCCCTGCCCTGGAGGAAAGGAGCTCCCATGCTTTTTCTGAAGCACTCACTGAATTTGGGGTGTGTTTGCCAGGGAGCACTAAGACATGGCCTAAACCCATTGCAAAATCCTGTTTTATGTAAAGAACAGAAATTCAGATTTGAATAAGCTCATGCTTATGTGAAACTCTACTTTTCCCTTCCAAGCCAGTGGGTCCTCTTTCTCACTTAGGTCCTCTTTACCCATTAGCTTTTTTTTTTTTCCAACTTCCTCATGAGATTTTAATTGGTCCTACCCTGGATTTGAGGATCTCCAGCTTCCCATAGCCTGCTAAGGTTCACTCAGCTATTTCAGGGCTGGAAGAGGACAGGATATATCCAGGAACATTTCTTTTGCATTTCCATTGTCACCTCTGCAACGTAACCCTGCTACAGCCCTAAATAACATATTGGGATGGGGAATCTGCCCATTAACAAAAACTAAAACTTTTGGGTTGATTTGGGCAACAGGACTCTGTTCTGGCTCTTGTCCTATGTGCCCATCACTGGCTGTTGGCACTGTGCTGCTCCTTGCATGTGAGTGTCAGCCTGCACTTAATGTGGTGACTGAAGTTAATTAGCAAAGCTCCTTCTCCCGTTGTTATTCACCAACGTAATGTCTGTGGAAGGAAAGAACAAAATGAGCCAAGTTCATTTCAGTCCTGTGAAAAACCCGGAAAAATAGCAATGTTCACCAAATGGGAAAAAGAGAAAATGAGGAGATTAAAAAAAATCAATTTCCAGCTTCTAAGAGGACCTTACCAATAACAATATAAAAGATAGCTGAGTGTTCTGTTTAAATGAAAAAAGTGATTACTTTGCAGGCAAGTGAATGATTTTCCATTTCTTCTTCCCCTGCCTCTGTCATTAATTTTTTTTTCCCTCCACTTTTATTATTTGACTCCATTGGTGTGGTGAGATGGTGCTGGAGGCTTTTGACATTTCTCCTCAGTGCAAGTGGAGGTGACATCCAGAATAAGTCACCTCCTTTGGAGGGGATGAGTCTAGCCTGTGACCCCTGGAAGTGAGTTGTGTTGATGCAACATTCACAAGGCTCAGATAAAATACATCAGGCTCAGGAAGATGAGAGCTCATAGTGCATTTACAGCCTTAACAGTGAAATCACACAAAGCTAAGGAGCTGTGGTGCATCCTCAGGGCAAATGTGGACCCAGTGCAAGCATGGGACAGGCTGGAGAGGGAAGAGAGGCTCTTCCATGGTTCCAATCAGCATAACTGTGACTGCTGAGTGATTCACAGGCAGTAGTATCTGGACTCTGAGTACCATTTGAGGTTCACAAGCCAAGTTCCCTGATGGATAATCCATTGGACAGAAGAACAGTGTAGTGAGCAGCTGAACCAGCCAAGCGCCACATCTTACACACTTGAGTCCTCTTCTGCACTTGCAGCCTCTCCAGGCTCCCTGATGCCCAAGGGAACATGTCCTTCCAGGGAGGAAAAACAGGATCTCTTCTCTCTGCTCTGACTTCTCATCTTCAGTAGACTCCTCTTTTTGGGCTGGTCTGTGATGGGAACGGGTACAAAAGTTAAAATTTGTTGGGAGTGGAGAAGACCAATAGGCAAATGCACAGAGAAGGTGCAGAGAGAGTTGTGATCAGATAATCCTCCCTTCCTGAGGGCATGGGCTATTAACCCCACTTGTAGAAGACAGTCAGGTCGTAAAGTCAAACTCTCGGGGAGCCAGGAAACACCAGAATTAACAGCCTGCACAGCCACAATGTGGGCCATTCTGCACATCAAATGTGAGGAGGCATCCTTTAATTATCTGATCGCCTATCATTTGGGGTTATTCTAATCTGGCAAACTGCTCCAGGCCACATTAACACACGCTGCTCAAACCGCACGCTGCCTTCGACATTAATTTCCTCGCGAGCTCCTGTGCGAAGCCCCGGCGCCTGATCAATATTAATGCCTTTATCTGCACAGCACTCCTGCCATATCACCAGCTGGGGAACTGAGCCACACAGAGATTAAGGCCAAAAATGATCAAACGAGCTTGCTAATTTTGGGTGCTCAATTTGCAGCACCGGGGATCTGATCTTCCCCAGCACTCGGCGTTTCGCTGCGCTCGGTGTGCCTGAAGCACAACTCCCACTGGCTTGTTCCTGTCTCCCAGGGCACATCCATCCTGACTGCCCTGTGTGGGGCAGCAGGAATAGGAAGGAGGACTTTTTGGGCAAATCCTTTGCTGTGCAGATGAATTTCCTGTGCTGAACTGCTCAGAGCAAGGGAGAAATCCTGGAGGGAGGGAAAGAACAAACAAAATCCAATCAAACCTGTATTGGCCATCAGTGTGTGCCCAGGTGGCCAAGAAGGCCAGTGGCATCCAGGTCTGTATCAGCAATAGTGTGGTCAGCAGGATGAAGGCAGTGATTGTCCCCCTGTACTCAGCACTGGTGAGGCCTCACCTCAAATCCTGGGGTCAGTTTTGGGCTTCTCACAACAAAAAAGACATTGAGGGGCTGGAGTGTGTCCAGAGAAGGGGATGGAGCTGGGGAAGGGTCTGGAGCACAAATCTGATGAGGAGCAGCTGAGGGGGTGTTAATCTTGGAGAAAAAGAGGCTCAGGGAAGACCTTATTGCTCTCTACATCTCCCTGACAGGAGGTTTAGCCAAGTGGGGGTTTGTCTCTTCCCCCAAGTAACATGGGACAGGACAAGAGGAAATGGCCTCAGCTTCTGCCAGGGGAGGTTTAGTTTGCATATTAGAAAAACAGTTGTTTACTAGAAGGGTTGTCAAGCACTGGAACAGTGCTGCCCAGGGAAGTGGCTGAGTCACCAGCCCTGGAGGTATTTAAAAGACAAGTAGATGTAGCATTTGGGGAAATTAGTGGTGGCCTTGAGAGTGCTGGGACTCGATGACCTTAAAGATATTTTCCAATTTAAATGATTTTACAGTGTTGAATTGGAAGTCTTTAGGAACCTTGTTTTTCTGATATTTTTGCAGCTTTTCTGTCCCTACTTCATCACCCAATATTCTTCCAATATAAATTTCAGAGATGTAAAGTCCCAAAGTATTCCCCTCAAAACTCAATGCAAAGCCAATTCTGCAAATTAACTAGAGAAAGATCCAGTTCTGATTTTTACCAGTACTTATCTCACTGGTGGGGTGCAGCCTGTTGAATCCTGAGCCAAACCTCCAACTTCACAGCCCAGGGACTGAGAGAGGAGGTGTGTGAGCAGGGTTTGTGTTGGCCATGCAGCTCTCTAAGGTTATGATATATCCAGTGATTTCACACGGGGTGTTGGCACCAGGGAAACATCCACATTTGGGACCCCAGAGCTCAACATCAGGACCTGAGTGAGGTGTGTGGTTTTGCCCTTTCTAACTTTGTCCCTGGGCACATCTCCTGTCCCTCCTCTCTCTGTCCTGCCCATCTATTCCCTGCTCCCTGTTTGTGTCCTCACAGCTCTCCCATTGCCCAAATCCATCTACATCCCCTTGTTACTCCTCTCTGTCCTGCTTCAGCAGTGATAGGATTTTTTTCCTCCCACTACACTTTTATATGACCATGATTTACAACCCTGGGTTTAAAGATTTATTGCAATGTACACATGGCACAGCAGCCTCTAAGTGATGTATTTAGCCTGGTTATTATTCTCTTATATAGCAATTTTTCCAAAGTGAAACAAGCAGCCTCATGTTCTCAAAACTATTGTCCTCTAACTTCGGAGGTTTATTCTGATGAGAATAAAAGCAGGGAAGAGGAGCAACTTAAAGAGTAGGCTGGCATCTGTAAACCTCACAAGTAATATAAACACATGGGAGCTTAACCAAGCACCAGATGGTCTTCAGGCAATTAACTGCAGGTTGAGGATTCACAACTACATCAGCTCTTGTTCATTCCTCTTTACAGAAATGGTTAAAAACCTGACAGAAATTTAAGCTCCCTCCTCCCTCTGAGAAAAGCAGCAATGGCAGCAACCATTTATCACTTCCTCTCCCTTTCTTTTGCATGTTTTAGGACAGTGTTTTACCTATCTAAGATGAGTAAGGGCCTTAGGTCATCTTAGAGGGCTTAAACTGATCTAAGGCTTTAATGTGCTTAAAGGTGGTGGAAGGACATTGATTATATTTAACCCTAAAAACCCACAAACAATCGTGTATCTAAGACAGGCAGAAGTCTCTTGTTTGGCATGGATTTGTGTTCCTTTCTTCACATGCATCCTCTTGATGTACAGACCAAGTTAAAGTCCCCTAAAATCACTGAGAAGTCTTAAATCAGCTCAAAGGAGCACTGCTGTTGGCATCAGCAGCAGCAGGTTCAGCCTTCTGTTGTGGGCATCCTCAGAGCCAAGTTTATAATTTTCTGTACTGAATTTGTGGTGTCAAAACTGATCTGGAAAACATTAAAACCCAACCATAACCACTAGTTTCACCTGTGGTGAAAATCCAAAAGTTGTGGTTCCCCATCAAAGTGCACCTTTCCAAATGCAGTTTTTAAAATTACTATCCAATTAAAGAAATAGCAGCCACCTTTTTTTTTTTAATAAGCTATTTTTCATTAAATAAATACTTGAAAGTGTCATTTAAGAGAAGTAAATTTGTCTCTCTCTCTTATGCAGGCAAATCTTGTCATAATTTTATTTTCTCATGACTAAGCATAATACCCAAGAGGATTTCCTTCAAATTTCCAAATGGGGCAGAGGCTGGAGCTGCAGCATTCCCATCATTGGAAATGCCAAGAAATGCTGTGAGTTCGGGTGGAATTATTACTGTGCTAGTCAGACCTGGCACCTCAAAAAATTAAGACCTGTGCTGCCAAATTTGAAGATGCCTTGCCCCAGGATTTTACTTCATCTCAGGCTTGTCTCAGAGGCTATGAAGCATCCAAGATGTCATTTTGCTTTGAGTTTCTTGCCAAGGTCTTCCCTCGTGTACGGCAGCGTTGCCATCACTGCCCGTGGGAGCAGACCAGCACTAAAACCTGGCTCCTCCTACGTGTGTGTGACACCAATAATCCACCTTCTCACTGGGATTGGCCCAAATTTTTTTTCTGTCATAAGCAGAAACGTCACTATCTGAGGTTGCTACGTGGTAGGGAAGGCAGCAGAGAACAGCTGTGGGCTTGAGTGCTGTTTGCTTTATACTGATGCTGCTTTGGAGCTTGAATGTGAGGTTTTAACCCTAAACATGCCCATGGACATGTGGGTGCTCCTCCCTTGGGCTTGGACCTCAGCAGCTGAGCCACAGCCACGTTTCTGATGTTCTTGCAGAAAAGCATCAATAGTGCTGATTTGTAATTGGAAAGGAAGATGATATTGTATGACTCAGAAACGACGCTGGGAAAGAGGTCTGATATTATGATATTCAAGCACAGGAAAATCAGGTTGCCTGTGGAAAAGCTTGAAAAACAGACATGACTCCTTTATTTATGCTCATCATAAGCTGATTTGCACAGTGCCCATATTAAGGGTCAGCAGTGAATGTGGCCAAGCACAGCCATACCATACATGACTGACCCCAACATCAGTTAGAGATAGCAAGCAGTAAAAATACAGTTTCAAATAGTCCTCCAAAAATCCTATCACTTTATCCTGAAATAAAATATCTCATGTAGAAGTCGATTTTGAATTTCTCCCCTAAATTTCCAGTATTTCCAGAGAAGGCCTTAAAAAACAGTTGGAACTTGTCCATCTGCAGTGCAAAGGGTTTGGTGTTTTGCTGCATGGAGTGGTTGGGTGCATGTGCAGCTTGTGAATCTGTCTCAAACACACATCACCAGCCCTGGAGCATTAGCCATTTTCTGACACAGCCCTTGGCAGAGCTGCAGAGCATGCCCAGGTAATGAGAGATGGCCTCTATGCAGCCACTAAAAGGGCTTGAGTTGATGTTTTATTGTCAGTCTTAATGCTGGCATTTCTGTGCATTTCATTTCACTGCTCTATTGCTGCTCTTGTAATCGGGTTGTGTGTAATTAAACACTGAATGCAGCCGTGCAGATCCCCACAGCTGCAGCACACCCTGCTCCTCGCAGCCACTCCAGAGAAGTTTCCACATAAGATTTTCATTCTTTAGAAATACCTGTTCTTCAAATAGCTACAATAGCTCTGCAGGAGCCTGTCAGTCAAGCAAGATTACAGACTCCCTAAATTCAGGCTGACATGACAGACTGTAATGACTTTGAAGGGGCTTTTATGGTCTATTGTGCCAGTGGTCCCTGACTAACAGAAGCATCTCCCACACTTCTCATTAAAACTGTAATGGCCCCAGAGACTTCTATGTTATCAGTTACTTCAAGTGTGAGTTATTTAATCACAAAAAAACCCCCCAAAAATAAACAAAACAAAACAAAAAAACAACCACACTAATTGGACAATAAAGGTATAGTATAAATAAGGAAAATAGAATTTATTGCAGCATTGGCAAACATTTGAGCAATTTTAGGTAAAATTTTTGCTCACTGAAAGCTGAAATGGAGAAGTGGATGACACTGTTTGTGGCAGTGAGATTTTAATGTGATGCCATAGGGACCAATGTGGTGTCAAAAATAAAAGTGGTGGATGATTTTGGGATGCTGTAGCCCCAAGGAAAGTTACGATGCTCATCTTCTGGATGGATGAAACTCTTTGGCCTCCACCATGCTGGAGGTCAGGCCTGACCATCACACTTGCCCTTCCTGTCTTCACACTCTTTCAATCTTCTCCTGAAGGCAGGAGCATGACATTTCCAATATCACATGATTTACGTGTGAAAGAGAGAGAAAATGTCACAGTGGTGCTGTTTGAAGGGCAACGTGGATTTGGTAGTCAGCTGCATGTTTTTAGGTCAGTCACATCTTTCATTTCCCAGGCATGCAGTGGGGCTGTGAGGCTGCCTGGGGACTCCTGGTGACACTCCCATGGAGCAGACTGTAAATCCTGAGGGTAGTGAGAAGATGGAAGTAAGTCAGGAGCAGAAGGAAACTCGTCCCAAAGTTCTTGCTGTGACAGCACATGAACATCCATCGTAGGAAATCCCAAGATGTTTGGGCTGTCCATGGTAGGAAATCCCAAGATGTTTGGGCTGTCCATGAGGCTGGACAGCCACCAAGGCATCACAGGGGTGCAGCAATAAACCACAGGAGCTGGCACACCCAAGGCCGAGTGGCTCTGCCCAGCAGAGGGTAGCATTGACCAAACACCCCAACCTGTACTCAAGGTTTACACTTTAATGCATCTACGAATGCCCACCTCGGCCACAGTCTCCTTGAGATGAGAGGCACAGCTTAGCCCAAACCCAGGGAAAGCCTCACAGGCTGACACTGTGCAAATTCTGCTCATAAATTATAAGAAATCTGGAAAATCAGCTCCCCAAATAGAATTTTAAGGAATCTGTTAAAAGACACAATACGTGTTCAATAATAAAGTGCATACAGTCACATTCGTCTTAAAGTAAATGTTCTTTAGCTCCTTGTGTTTTGATTTATTTTCAGTCCTGATTCGATGATCAGGTTTGGAGTTGGTCTGAGGCCACCAGAGTGCCTGTGTTGCCAACAGCAAAGCCTAACTCGAGTGTCCCAAAAGAATTGCACTTTTTTAGTGCCGTATACATTCTAAAACTGAAGCCCAAAGATCTGAACTACAAACACGCCTCAGTCAGTGCAGACTATCATTTCTCTGATGTCTGACGAATCCTGCCTGTCACCCCGCATCAGAGCTCAGCCCATGCCCGATGTGGCGACGCTAGAGGTCTCAGTGTCGCTGAGAAAAAGCTGCTTTTAGCACTAATCCCCGCCAGGCGTGTGTGTGACGGTGCGAGAGGCCGGGCTGGGACGGCGGTGCCAGGGCTGGACCCCCGGCCGGGGCTCTGCGGTGACACCCCGGGCTAACTGAGCCCCCTGAGAAGCCCCCGTGCTTCCAGGGCTGTGCTGGGTGAGGCTGGTCCTTGCTGAGGGATGTTTTTGCATCCCAGGACTCTGTGTGTGTGTGTATAAGGCAGGTGGGCAAAGCCACCCCCGCGCATCCCAGCGCAGAGCCCGTCCGGGCAGCACGGCCGCTCGTGGTGTGTCTTTTGAATTTTCTTTCTCTTTTTTTTCTTCCTTTTTTTTTTTTTTTTTCTTCCTGGCTTTCCCTTTTTATTTTTTTTTTCCCCTCGCTGCTTTCCCTCCCCTCCCGTTTGACGTGCGTGGTTTTGGTGCAATGCGAATTATCTTCATTCAGTCAGGAGGGGCAGCGCCAGGCAGCAGAGCAACGGCGGGGCTGCCTCCTCCTCCTTCCTCCTCCTC
>VWZU01008057.1:231278-253419 GCA_013397095.1 Sterrhoptilus dennistouni | reverse complement strand
GCCCGGCGCGGGACGATGTCGCAGGATCACGACATGGACAAGACGATCAAGGTTGGCCGGGAGGCGCTGGGTAGAGCCGGGCTGGAGTTGTCGGGTCACCGTGCCCGTGTGGCTTTTTTTTTTTTTTTTTTTTTTTTTTTTTTTTTTTCTTTGTGGACTGGGGGGGTTGTTNGAGGATCCCGCAAACCGAGCGCCACGATTATTCCAAACTTTTTTTGCTGTTTGTGCTGTGTTTAGCAAACAAAGGGATTAGCGCTCATTGGCTACAAGTTGTATAGTTGTGTTATTAATTAGTATTCTATTGGGTAATGATTCTCTCGTTTGGCTCGTTAATTAGTGCCACGCTCGGTCCTTCCCTTCCTTGGGCTCGGAGGCGTTTCCTGGCTCGGTGTCTCCGGGTTGGTCACGATCTGTCCCTGTTGAATTCCCTTTTACCCAGTGGAGCTGATTTCAGCACAGATGGAGTGTTGGGGTTTTTAGTTTCTCCCTTATCTTGGAGGTTCTGCCCAATCTCCTCGTGGCCCATAAATTCTGCATTCCTTTTGTCCAAATCCTTCTTCCCAAGCTTCGTTCACCTTTCCTGGCTCTGATATCACTCGAACACATCGAGCCCTAAACCTTATCAAGGTAATTCCACCACCAAGTGATTTGGTTTTCCAGCACCTGGACATCACTCAGAGCTGGTTGGCTGCTGTTTCACTGATTAAATATTCCTGTCCATCAGGCTTGAAAGCTACAAAATCAAACACCAAAGAGCAGCCTTTCATAAAGAGAACTTCCCAACATTTTCCAGCAGTCAGAACTCTGTTTCTGACCCTGTTTCTTAACTCCTTTCTCATTCCCTGCCACTGTTCCATTTTCCTGATTCTTAGGATGTCAGGCAGCCTCCCCAGAGTTCCTGTTCCATGAAAAAACAACTTTGGAGTGTGGGATTTGTGTGTTTGGAGCTGAACACATCCAGGGCTTCAGGGTGTGAGCTCAGGATCCCTCTGTGCCCTGGCTGGGTGGGTTCCCTGTGGGAGCTGGGGAATTCCCTGTTGGGATAAAGGGATGTAAACCAATGTTTTAAAGCCTCTCTGGAGGTTCTTTACCTTGTGCAATTGATTAATCCTGGAAAAATCTGGTTAGAAGGACCATAAATCTCATCCTATTCTACCCCCTCCATGGGCATGGACACCTTCCACTATCCCAGGTTGTTCCACCCTTTTCCAACCTGCCCTTGAGCGTTTTCATATTGAAAAATTGTGGGGTTTGCACCAAAAATGCCCAGAGTAGAAGGAAATCCAGTGAGGTTGTAATTAACCCCTGAGATCAAGTGTCAGAGCTGTTCCCTGTGGTTTCTTGGTACACTCCAGGGAAGGCTTGGGAAAATAAAAGGATTTAAGTATTTCTGTAGTATTTCATGAGAAGGGAAAAGTCCACATCAGAACTCTTGGGGTTTAAAGGTAAAAAGCTGCAGCAGTTGTGGAAGTGTTGGAACAGTTCTGTGCTCCTGCTCCTCCCAGCCTGGAGGAGTTCAACCAAAACTCCCTGGGCAAATCCCTGGAATTCTGGGCACAGCCCTAATCTAACTTATAATTTAGTACTTTTATGCTTTATGGTGATTTTTTGTGCTTCTCAGATCTTTGACTTAGATCAGGTGTGGGTGTTCTTGGGTTGAAGGTCTGGATTCAAGACAGAGATCCATGTTTGGGAATCCAGGAGAGGCTGATTCCTGAAGGAGCAGGAGGGGAATTCCCCAGGATGTGACATTTCTCTGGTTGGATCCATGGAGTTTGTCCAAGCAGCAGCAGCCTGCACTCCTTCAAGTCACCCTATGACTCCCCAAACTCCTTATTTCAAGCCTTTTTCCCATCAATATCCAGTGGAATCATGGAAAAGCCCCCTCAAATCAGAAGGGGCTGAGCAGTCCCGATGTGTGAGAGCAGCTCAGTGGAATCTAGGCTGGGAGAGCTCTGGGAATGCTGATTTTTCCAAGCTCTGAGCATCCCAGACTGCTGGGATAGTGCCCAAGCTGTTGGCTGAGGCTTAGTGAGAGGGAATTTTGCTGCTGGAGAAATCCCAGCTCCACGTGGGTGTGAAGGTTTGCTGTAATTCCGGATATTTCATGTCATTATCCCCTTTTCTCACTGAAAATTAACCTAAGGAGGCATCAGAAGTTTCAGGTTCCTGGAAGTTTGGAGCTGTGCAGGGCAGGTGATTCCCAGATGTGCCCAGGAATTCCATGCCCAGGGAATCCAAGCCTTTGTGCTTCCCAGCTGAAACACTTGGGTGTTTGCAAACACTTTGGTGCTTTTGTTCAGGATCAGAATCGTGGGATCCTTAAGGTTGGAAAAGATTCCACCACCCCAAGGTGGTGGAATCCAACCTTTCCCTGACAGTGTTGGGAATTCTTGGTGCTGAAGTTCCTGAGCTGGGAGGTGAAAGTGATGCTGGGCACAGAGCTCCTAAATCCTGGGTTTGGTGTCATTTGTGTTTCTTGACCACTTAATTATTAATTTGAACTTCTCAGTTGTAAAGCTGGCTTGGGATAAAGGTTGGGATCCAAATTTTGAAAGTGCAGGACATAAAATTGTTGCCTTTTTCTTTAAAACAATAGCAAATACACAGAATAGGAAACAGAAATTAAATGCTCATTAATTCTCTCCTAAAATCGTGTTTTCCTCCCACCCCTACTGCTTTCAGTTCTCTGCAGCTGAATATCAGGAAAATTAAATCATTTTTTTCCCTAACAGGCTCCTCACAAGTGAAATTTATCTGAGTTGAATTGATAAGAGGTTTCATTGAGCTCCTCCTGAAAACCACAAATTTCTGGGATCCACTGAGATTTCTGTCCCTTCCTTTTAAACCCTTTGTAAAACCTTCAGGGCTGGTCTCTTCCACGAATTTCCAGTGTATTTGGGAATTATTTTTCCTTTCCTTCCCCAGTGCTGCTGTTGCAGCAGCTCCTTTGGCTGTGATTTATCCTGAGCAGAGGCAGGAATTTAATAAAGGAACAAAGGCCCAGCTCAGGGCATCAATCAAAGCTCTGAGCACTGAGTTTACAGCCTGCCTTGGGATGTGGTTAAGGCTGAGAGCACCCAAGCTGTGGCCTAACAAAACCCAGCCCTGTCTGTGTGGATTTGGACAAAAGGAGCCTGGCTCATTATCAGAAAAATCTAAAATTAATCAAGCAGGGTTTAATTTACAGGGTGATGGTTCCAAAGCCTTCCAACCTGCAATTTTCTGTTTTCTGTGACCAAAAAAAATGCATTTTAATGCTGAAATGGGCTCCTCGTTTCGTTGTGATTGATTGTTTGTAGGTAGGAAGCTGGAACTGAGTCAGGGAGGGATGCCCTTGTTACACTCTGGATATTAAAGGCACAAAATCACGTTTACTGCTCTCAATAACTCTGTTTTGTAATTTCAGCTACACAGAAAGAATTTTTATCAGGTAAATCATGACCTGAGCATTGATATTTATTTATATTTATATTTAATTTTCCTCAGGAAAGCAAACTCCCCAGCAGGGCACTTTTACACTCAGATCTGCTGAGCTGGGGTTTCTTTGGAAAGACTGTAATAATTTTATTTATTATGTATTTATTGACTGTGTTTTCCCTCCTCCTGCTCCTTCCTGAACAGGAAACCTCCATTTTAGAGGAATACAACATTAACTGGACTCAGAAGCTGGGAGCTGGGATCAGTGGGCCTGTTAGGTAAGGGAACACTCTGGGACTGTCCCTGACCTGTGGAGGAGTCAGTGAGTATTTTACTAAATGTGATGATGGGATAAATTATGAACAACAAATGCCTGTTCCCCATGTGGGCTGTGCAGGAAGGGTTTTGTCTTTCTGGGGGAATTTGGGAAGGAAAACTTCTCCTCTCTTCCCTGTCCTGGGATGTTCCCACAGCCCAGGCCGGAGCAGGAGTTGGTTGTGGAATAATGACAACAGAAATTCCTCCTGAACCCCTCTGTCCTTGGCTCCTGCTGCCCCAGCACTGCCCCTTTCCTGCCTTCCCAGTTGTTTTTCCAGCTTTTCCCGTGAGCCCAAAGCAGACACTGCCACTGGCTTTGCATCCCAGCCCTGCTCCTCATGGATTTCTAACTCCTGGATGATTTCTGGGAAGAAAAACACTTTTCCAACAAGGCCTCTCCCTTCAGGGAATGGCAATTTGTGCTGGAAAACCACTGTGCTGCTGTTCCTGGGTGCTCCCTTTGTCCTTCCCATCATTTATCTTCCTGTCTGAGTTCTCCTCATCCTCTTTGTGTTACTCCGTTAAAACACCCATTTCATGCTTTATTCTTTTGGCTGCCTGTTCAAACATGGGCCCTTTCCTCAACTGTTAGATGGCGGGGAAAAGAGAAAAAAAAATCAGCCAAAATGAAGATTTCCTTCCCAAACCACTTCATCTATTCCAAGCACTTTATTTATTCCAACATCACTGGGGGTGTTCAGGTGTGCTTTGGGGTTATTTCCATCCAAAATCTCTCTTGAGGCTGAATTTAGGGTGAGAGCTGGGATGTTGCCTGTGTATCCCAGACTGGGGGCATTCCTGGGAATTCCCACGTGGAGAGCAAACTCAGAGCTACAAATCAGTTGCTTCAGGTGTCTCTTTTTAACCTCCTTGCTGACTGACTGATTTTGTTGCTGTAATACCAGAGTCTGCATGAAAAAATCCTCCCAAGAACGCTTTGCACTGAAAATCCTCCTCGATCGTCCAAAAGCTCGAAATGAGGTACAGTTCCTGCTTTTCTCTCCAAAAAAACCTTCAATTGTTGGGATGTTTTAAATATAAAAACCTCACCACCAAACCCCCATTTGCTGGCTGTACTTCCAGAGATTTATTTGTAATTAATTGAGCTTTATTTTAAAGCTGTTCTTCTCCCTGTAATGGTACAGAACCAGTTTGAGAGGGAATTTTGTTTCTATACATCTCACTCTTGGATGTCACTGCTTCAGGTTGTTCTGGAAATGGATTTTTCCATGTGCCAGGAGCTAAAGCAGCTCCTGACACTGCTTGGAAGTTCCTGAGGTGCCAAACTGTCTGCCTGTGGATTGATGGGCACTCCTCCATCCATCGGGAATTTAATAAAGGATTAATTGTCCTCGAGGTTCAGGCAACTTCCATTTCTTGTTACTGAGCAAATTCTCCTTTAAAATCCCCCCAAAAATCATCTGTGTACAAAAAACATCAAGACTTGGCTTGATTGAGCAGCCCAGGGAGCTTTAAAGTGGGGAAAATTCCTGGGACAGGAGTTGATGTTCCAGGTGTTGTGAGTGCTGGAGCGCTGAGCCATGAAAGAAGCCAGATTATGGAATTTTAGAGTTTATTAATTCATTTTCTCTTCCAGTTGCACCTACATTGCCACTTTAAAGCTGGTTCTGTCTTTAAATTTATGTAAAGAACTCGCAAGACTGAGCTTTTCCAGGAGCTCTGTGCATGATCCCATAATCTGTCACAAATTTGGGGGCCAGTCTGGGGTGTTTTTATCCATCCCAAGGTGAGCAGTGTCAGTGCTCAGCAGGGCTCAGGTGCCTGTCCCTGTGTGCAGTAACAGCTTTTCCCTTCTCTTCAAGGTACGTCTGCACATGATGTGTGCAACACATCCCAATATTGTTCAAATAATTGAAGTTTATGCTAACAGTGTGCAGTTCCCACATGAATCCAGCCCCAGGTAAGATTACATAGGGTGATTCACTCCCACCGCTTGCTTTCCATGTTTAGCTCAAGGTATAGTGGAGTTTGCTTTTTTTGTTTTGTTTTGTTTTGTTTTAATCACAAAATTATTATTTAAAGGGGGTCCCAGGTATAATAATTATCCTGCAGACCAAGCAGCTGTTGTTTTTTTTTCTCCCTGACTTTTGTGTATTTAAATTATTTTGCCTCCTTCACTCCCTGTTTTGAATGCATCTCCATTTTTTTAGGTTTTCCATTGATTCAGTCTGCATTGTGTGAAAGAATTGTTTCTAAAAACATGAAATTCAGCCCTGAAAACTCTCAATGCATTGTCCTGCTTAAAATGAACACAGGAAAACATGGAGCAGAGTGATCTTTTTTTTTTTTGTGCATTATTAGGATAAAAACATTGTCTTCTGATAGGATCTTAGTGGAGGAAATCATCAGAGCTGGGAGAGTGAAAGAGCTGAGACCTGTCTTGGGCTCTGGTGTAGCTGATTTTGCTGTGTGTTGGGAACTGGGAATTAATTCCTTGAGGATCTGGCAGCCCTGATCTCCACCTTCCTATTTTTTATCCTTCATAATTATGGCAATAAAGCTGTGAATTAAAATAATGGGGGATCCAGACTCAAAAGCATCCGTAATCCTTGAGGGCAGACTTACCCTTGGAGTGTCCACAAGGCTTCCAGCTCCATCCTGGGTGTGGAGCTGGATGTATTCATGTGGAGTTTATTCCAGCTGGATGTGGGAGCCCATGAGGAGGAGCAAACTGGACATTCCTGGCTGCCAATCACTGGGAGCCAGAAAATCCTGCTGGATTTTAGACTGGAAGGCAAAACGGCAGCACCGCAATTGCCCCCAAAAGCAGCATAGAGAGAAAGCAGTGTTTGTGTGAAATATGCATTCTTAGCTTAGCAATTCTGTTCTTTTTGATGAATTTTGAACGTAACAACATGAAATGCTTTTGAACAGGGCTCGGCTCCTAATTGTAATGGAGATGATGGAAGGGGGAGAGCTCTTCCACAGAATCAGCCAGCACCGGCACTTTACTGAGAAGCAAGCGAGCCAAGTAACAAAGCAGGCAAGTCACCCCCTGTCCCAGCAAATCCATCATGCTCTGGCTAAAGTAGGGACAATTCCTGGGGCTGGAAGGGTGGGGAAAAAGGATTAAATAAAAGAATCCTCAGTTCTGATCCGATGATCATTGCCTGCTTTGTTATAAGTGACGATGCCAAAGCTTTACTAGGAATAAAAGGATTGAAGGTGTGGGCTTGTTCTCTGGGTCTGCTGTGCTTAACATTGCTTTTCCACACCTGGTCTAGAGATCACTTCCAAGAGAACTTTGTCATTCCTCTTGTCCTAAAAGTGTTGCCTCCAGCAGGATTCCCGAGCTCTGGAATCTCCGTGACATTTCTCTCCTCTGGGCCAGGGGTTTTCAGGCTGGGTTCTGGGCTTGGGCTTATGGAATTCCTGGAAGATACCAAGGAATGTGTCTGTTTGTTCTGACTTTGTGTCTGTTTGTTCCAATGTCGTTTTTCCTTCACCCTTTCTCTCCCAGCTCACTCCTGAGTGCTGTATTTTATAACCTCCACGGTGGTTTCTGCAGGGGGTTTTGGTGTCCATCAGGTGTTTTGTTGCTGGTGGGACTCTCAGAAGGATCTCTGTGGAGTTCAGTGCTGGGATCCTTGGTTCCCCTCTGCTGGAGAGAGAATGTTTGAACCTGGGGCAAAAAAATTCACGTTACTTTTGTGCTTTGACTTGTTTCTAATGAAATGCTAATTGTGCTGGTACTTTTTGGTTTCATCCAACAAAGAAATGAGGTGGAAATACAGAATTATTCTTGACAATTTGTTTGACATCCTTTGGGCTGTTTGATCCTGATGTGGTGGGGAAATCTTGTAAAAGTTTACCAGAAGTCAAGACTTTGATCTGAATTCTGTGTGTACACTTGGGTTATTCATGTCTCAAGTAACTCTTTGCTTTAATGTTTGTAGAAATGAAGTTTGAAATGTGAAAGTCTCTCTAAAATTCTTTTCTCTAGTGGTTCTTCATCATTTCCTGTCTTGTACCCAGGAATGGTTTAAACTTGTCACAGCAATGCCTCATTTTCTCTGGGAATGTGTTTGTGTTTATTGCTGAGCTAAATTAGCAGTGAATTCTCTTGTGACAGTAATTTGAGGTTTTTAAGGACTAACTTGAGTAGGATCCTACAGAATCCAGCAGGGATACTTCCAAATAAGGGTTGTGAAGCTGTGCCTCACTTCTGTCTCATGAATGCTGTTTAAATATTTATACTTTGCTTTTCTTTAAATGAATTGCACTTGGAAATGTGCAGTCCCTGGAGCTTTCCTGCCTGGATTGCAGGTTCCTAAAGCATCATTGAAAGAATCCAGGAATACATTTCTGTGGGATATCCACAGAATTATTAGAGTGCAGGCAGTACCACCGAAAATTAAAGAATAAAACTGCCTGAGCGTTGAATTTCCAAGCAGGACCAAGTGCAGTGAATTATTCCCTGGAATCCTGAAGCAAGAACTCAGTGCTGAGTGTTCAGCAGGGTAGAATTGCTGGGCAGGGGCAGCACCCTGGAGCCCTGGCACAGCAGGGAGGGGGCACTGGCACCTTCTGCTTCACTTTGGGGGGCTCTCAATGCCTTGAGTTCTCAAACCGAGCTGGTTGGGAAGCCCAGGCCAACCTGGCTTTTGTTTTCTCTGGGATTCATGTCCCAGTTGTCACTGCACTGCACCACTGCCCAGCAGGGTCAGGCTTGTCCTAACTCAGAACTCCACCCAAGTGGGGTGAAAATGTTGGGGGTTGGAAATGTTCTTTGTAAAGCTGAAATAAATGTCCAGGCTGCAGGAGGAGGTTGGTGATTGTAGCTGATTTATTGTGCCCTTTTCCAGATAGCTTTGGCTTTGCAGCATTGCCACTCACTAAACATTGCACACAGAGACCTCAAGCCTGAGAATCTCCTCTTCAAGGATAACTCTCTGGTAAGATGGACGTTTGCAATTCTTCTGCTGCTGAATTCTGTGAAATGGCTCAGGGGTGACTCAGAATAGTGGTAAAATGACATGAATGTTCTGGTGACAAAATTGAATCACCTTGGATGCACTTGGTGCTTTTCTATTCTCTGCTCTCCTTAGAGGGCACTGAGTCCCTGCTGCTGCTGTTAAATAAGAGTCAGGTTCTCCACCTGAACACAGAATCCTGTTCTGTCCGATTATCAGAATGTTCTGACCTTCTACCTAGAGGTGCTTTGATAGATCCAAACAATTCTTTTCTCTCCTGCTCACAACCAGCCTGGATATGCAGTGACCCCCCTGCAAGGGGCTCAGTGCTTTCCCAATCCCTGAGGGGGCTGTTCCTGGCCCAGAGCATTCAGAAAAGCAAAACCTCTGTTTGGAAAAGTCAGTTTGTGACCTTTCAGCTGCCTGGTGGAGTGTGAGGTATAAATACAATGAGGTGGATGTTTGGAAAAGGTGAGATGAGGACAGGGGGAGAATTCTGTGTTAGAAAAGCTGATTTAATGGGATTTGTCTAATAAAGCCTCTTCTCCTTGTTTTAGGATGCACCTGTTAAATTGTGTGACTTTGGGTTTGCCAAAGTAGACCAAGGTGACTTGATGACACCTCAGTTCACTCCCTATTATGTAGCACCTCAGGTAACAACCAGTTCCTGCTCTGGGCTAAAGGGGGATCAATTATTGCCTGAACCTCCATATCCACATCATTTTAACCCCATTTGCCATCCTGGGAAGGGCTCTGAGTGCAGGAATCTTGCAGGAATCGCTCCACTCTGGAGCTGGAGGGCCACAGGGATCTGTTGATAAGGCAAATTTCCCAGACTGATGGTCACAATTGGCTTTTAGCTGTATTAGAGCAGCTGGTTTGGAGAAATCCTTGCTTTGCCATCTTTCTTCCAGCTCAAGCTCACTCAGGATTCCATTAAAAAGAGCTTTGCTGGAACAAAAAGGTTTTGAAAATGTGGTTGTTCACAAAGGGCAGTGGGAGAGGTTTGGTACCTGGGCACCTTGGCCTGGCCCCCTGTCATTAAACACAATCTATAATTACACACAGGCTGCTCTTTGTAGTGCTCCTTTTCCCCCCTCTCTCCTGTCCTTTGTGTTGGAGACCTGGAGAAAATGAAAAGCAGCTGCAGATGGAGATTTAATTGCAGTGTTGGGCAGCCTTTAATCACTGGGAAGGGAAATTCAGAGATCAGAGCATGTCCTGAAAATTCCTTCTCAGCTGGAGCTCCCTGCAACCCAAACCCACAGACAAGGGACACATCTGATGGGATTTGTTCTGGGAGAGGCAGAAAGGGGCAGCTCTGAAGCTTGGGGTACCCTCAAAACACACTTTAGATTCTAGTTCCAAGCATGGAGGGGTTGGAGGTTCTGAGCAACTGCTTTAATTCAGACAGAACTGAATATAATATTTCTGTGCCTTGAAATATTATATATTTTAGTTTTTTTCCCCATGTTGAAAGCTCCAGTCTTTCTTGGGGAGAAAAATTGGAGTTTGGTCGTCTTCAGTAGCTGGAATAAGTTTCCTGAATGGAAAATCATTAGGAAACTTCGGCATAGACTTTGCTGGTTGTGTTGCCTGTTCATGAGATGGATTTTTATTTCTTTGTTTGTTTTTATTTCCTCTCTCACCAGGTATTGGAGGCACAAAGAAGACATCAGAAAGAAAAGTCTGGTATTATCCCCACCTCTCCAACCCCTTACACTTACAACAAGGTGAGCTGGAAAACATCTTTAAAAGTCTTCCCTGTGCCACTGGTGCTTCTGATAGAGCAAATAATAAAATGCACACTTAGTGCAAACTTAATTAATGATCCTCTAATGAAGGAAAAATACACAAATGCTATTAAGGAGCACTAAATATGAACAAGGTTTTGGAGAATGAATCTGCTGGAGTGAGGCCACGAGGGAAGTTCTTTCACCTCTGTTCAAAGGGAGTCTCTTTCCTGCTGCCAGAGTTTCTGGATGTGCAGAGCATTCCTTGTTCAGGCAGCTGTGCCAGAAACTGCTCTGTACCTGGATCTTTTGGAAAACAGCCAAGAATTTATTGTGTCACTGCTGGAATCTTGGCAAAATCGTGACAGGAAATATCCTGTAAGGTCATAATTTTTTGGGGGTATTCCAAAACATTTTCCTCCTTATTATTATCACTTGTTTCCTGCTGACTGAGCAGTGCTTGAACCACGGAGTGTTCTTGGGTGTGTCAATTTTAATTCAAGTTGTCTGGTTTGTGATCGCAGTGTAAGCATCTGCCCTGATTCCAGCTTTAGGGGTGGTTTATTCCACCATGTGCCTGAGCAGGTATTTGATATGCCGTGTTGGCATTTAGTAGCCTCACAGAGAGAGTTAAAGCAAATGTTAATTTGTCTGCATCACAAATGTGCCTTCTTCAAGGGCTCTGACTGCCTCTCTCCATCCTGGAGAATCAGGTTGGTGATTTTAGCAGACACTTCTGTTTCTGAACTCTTTAGAACGTGCCAGTAGTGTTTTCAGTATGCAGTTCCTTAGAATTCAATATGGAGTTCCTTAAAATTTGGGATTTCTAAGGTGGGAGTGATTTTCTTTCCATGTTTCATGATCTGTGCAGTCCTGGTGGCACGAGGTGAAAAGGCTGCTGAGGGAAGGGCCTTGTCCCCAAGTGTGATTCAGCAAAAGCACCTGGCACAATGAGCACAAACTGCCTTGTCCCCAGAACAGACCCTGAGGGGCTTCCAGGTGCTTCCATGACAATCCAGTCCTGCTCCTGGCTCCTTCCTCTCCCTGGCTGTCACCACAGACAGCTCTGATTTCATATCCCTGCTGCTTCCTTTGTTGGATGGTGGCTCTGTTTTCGGTCTCACATTGTAAACAACTGGATTCTTTTATGGGATTGGGGGAGTAGGATTCAGGTATCGCGAGAGATGCCATAAACCTCTCACACCTCTGCTGTTCCCTGACAATTCCCAACCACCTGGAAGTTGTTCAGCTTGGAGCGGGGAGCTGCCTTGTTCACAGCAGCCAGATTTATCCACCAAGGTGGATCTGGAGGAGGAGCTGAGCTGGTTCTGTTCCCTTAGGGAATCCCACAGAACTATCATGACTCCCCCACTGTCTGCTGCAAATTTCTCTCCTGAGTGACCCTTTCCTTGCTTGCAGAGCTGTGATCTGTGGTCCCTGGGGGTCATTATCTACGTGATGCTGTGTGGATACCCCCCCTTTTACTCCAAGCACCACAGCCGGACGATCCCCAAGGACATGAGGAAAAAGATCATGACGGGTAGCTTCGAATTCCCAGAGGAAGAGTGGAGCCAGATCTCAGAAATGGCAAAAGACATTGTGAGAAAGTGAGTCCGTGGAGGAAACTCTGTGCTCGTGTTAAGGAATTGGAATGTTTCAATGTTAAGGAATTGGAAAAGCACCTGGAAGTGCCTTATCCCGAGGGTTGTTTTTCCAGCAGTGAGGGGATTGTCTGCAGCTCATCCAGCTGACAAATTCTCCCTTACATTCAGCACAAACCAAATCTGGGAAATGTTTTTCTTTCCCTGACCAATTCTTTAATTTTGATGTCTCTCTTGTGGGGATGAATTGTGTATTTAAGGGGAGTGGGAGCACTGAAGGGTTTCAGGATAACACAACTGGCACAGATTTCCTGGGATAACATTTAAATTCCTGTGAAAATCGAGTGCCTTTAATGGGATGTGGTAAATCTGTCCCCTAAAGCCCTGTGCACATCATACACAGCCTAAAAAGAGTCAAGCAGGAGGATGGAGAGGGAGATCAAGATCTGTCATGAGATGCCAGACTCAGATAAGGTTTTGCATGGATGTTTTATTCCAAATGCTAATGGAGTCTGTTTTCCATGCAGGGCACATCCCTCAGCTGGGAGTGTTTCAAAGACTTGGTCTGTTTGGGAGCAAGAACGTGGCACTGATTAGGGCTTGACCTCACTTATTTTTGAAAAAGTGACAGGGACTTACTGCCTTTGCATCACCAGAGGAACTGAGAGAATAAAAGCAGTATAAATAGGAAAAAAAATCAGTTGGGGAAGTAATTTAAAAGTGTCAGTGGCTCCTCAGATGTACTGTAAATTCTCCAAGAATTCACATTGTTTGCAGAGGATGCTGAGACCTTTTTAGAACTGTGGAGGAGAACCCCCAACCTTTCACTAAATTAACTTTCCTTTGTACCAAGGTCAGCTCTTGATTCTCCACACAGAAACTCCATAGGCAAAAGGTTTCATTGTCTGTTTAAATTCCCATGAAACTCAGCTCTCAGGATGTTGTCACATGGATCCAGGCTGATTTCTGACCTCAGGCTTTTATGAGGGTTTGATAACGGGTTAGGGTTTGGAAAATGCATGGAAGGGGAATGCACGTGTGTGGTATCAAAAGTGAATTTAACCTGGTTGGCAGCAAGTGGGATTTCAGAGCTCCCCCGTGGTGCTGCTGACATTTTGTACAAGTTATTTCCACTTTCTTGGTACATTAAACAGTTGTGCTCTGCAGCCAAGGAGCTGATCTGGAGTTCTCTAAGGAAGTGTGACAAGCTCATGGAGTCATTCCCGTTCTCATTCAGACTTTGGGATGACTTGTCAGCACTCTGTGGGAAATTTTGCTTTTTTTATTCAGTTGTGCTCATCATGAGAACACAAATTTATCTGCAAATCCTCTTTCCAGGGTTTCATGCTGGAAAAAATTGATTTCGTGGAGTTTTCAGCAATCTTGGAATAAAGTTGCTTTTTATTTTGAGGAGCTGGAACCAAAGTGTTCATTGCTTGAGGACTTTGCAGTGGGGGAGAAAAGCTGAGGAGTGGCATGGTGGGAGCAGTGAATCCTGCAAAATTTCCATGCCCAGAATCCTTGGAATGAGTGTAACCAGGTCTGGGGGTGAGCTCTGGGAGTGCATTTCCAGTCTGGATCATTTCCAGTTCCTCTGGAAGGTGATTTCCCACCTGGGAGCAGCAGCTGTGGGATTCAGCAGCACAGGGGGATCCCAGGAGGGCCTTTAGCACCTTCCTTTGCCCTGAGTGCTGGATTGCCCTGGATGAGCTGTGACAGCATTAAACCACAGCAAAGTCAGGGAGCTGGGACAGATTTTGGGCTCATTTTGGGGCAGTTTGAGCTCGTGGAGAAGCTTATTTTTTGGCCTTAAAAATGTTTAAGTGCTCTGTAAATCAACAAGCCCCTTCTTAGGGATTTATTCTTTCCTCCCCAGGCTGCTGAAGGTCAAACCTGAGGAACGTCTGACCATTGAGGGGGTGTTGGACCATCCCTGGCTCAATTCCACAGAGGCCCTGGACAACATCCTGCCCTCTGCCCAGCTGATGATGGACAAGGTCTGAACAGCAGTTATTTGGTCAGGAATGTTGCACAGGAGCAGGAGAGCTCTGGGATAGGTGAAGGGCTTTTTTGAAGAGCCTGAGATTTTAGGGAGAAAATGGAAACAGAAATAAAAATGGAAATCAAATGTGAAATTTGGGCTTGAAGGAGATGCTCCCAGATTGGTGGTGGAAAGCAGAGCCTGAGGGATCTTCCACAGGTCTTTCCTCTTTTTACTATGCTTTATCCCCACTACAGCAATGACCTCACTGATGAAACAAATAGTCCTTGTTTCATTTAATTTCTGCTCAAAGAAGATTTCAGTCAATCTTGTGTACATGAGAAGGAGATGATCCTTTGTCCTGTTTTTCCCTGGGATATTTTGTCACTGATTTTAGTTCCAACCATGCCTTCCTTCATGCACATCTCCGAAATAAATCGGATTTTGTGCCTCTTTTTTTCACCCATGGCAAACACTGTCCATGTGTTGTTGCACCAAGTGCCCCTTTTGTCTTTCCAGGCCATGGTGGCAGGGATCCAACAGGCTCATGCAGAACAACTTGCAAACATGAGAATCCAGGACCTCAAAGTGAGCCTGAAGCCCCTTCACTCTGTGAACAACCCGATCCTGCGCAAGCGGAAACTCCTGGGGTAACTCCAAAGCTGGGTTTGAAAGGACAAATTGGAGCCAGCTGGGGTGGCTGGAAGATGGCTTTGGGAATGGCACAGGCTCAGTTTTGATGGTTTAACACACTCTTGGTGTTGCTCAGACAAGTAATAGTGGCACAATGTGGTTTTTCTGCCAAGGTGTGGCAGTGAGGGCAGGAAGGAGGTTGGATGTTGTTCCTGTATTGAACAGATTCCTTATGGGATGATGGGTCACATGTAAGATAAGGCAAACTGGGAGAAAGAATTCAAAGATCTTTTTTCTCATCCTGACATTTATTTACTGAAGAAGTCAGGTAGCCTCTCTTTCTCTGTCTCTCTCTCTTTGTTCAAGTTAATCTGAAAAATAGACTCACACATTTTAGGATTACCCTTATTTGAAGTAAATTTAAAGGACTATTTCTTTTTCTCCATACTTAAAATGATCTCATAATACAGGACAAGAATTATAATTAATTCTGAACCTGTCTCCCAGTTTCCCAGAGAGGGAAGGAGCTGTGTTATAGTGGAGCAGTTACACAACGAGCTTGAGCTGTGCCCAAATTTCTAATTGTTTCCTCCTTGTTCTTGTGCAGCACCAAGCCAAAGGATGGTGTTTACATCCATGACCCTGAGAATGGAAGCAACGATTCCAATGTGGCTCTGGAGAAGCTGAGAGATGTGATTGCTCAGTGCATTCTACCACAGGCTGGTAAAGGTTGCCACTTTTAAGAACCTTTTATTCCTAAATATGCAAGACCCCGACTTTGGGTCTGTCTGTCTCAGTGGTGAGGAAGGAAGAACAAAACTCCTGGGCAGCCTCTGAGCTGGGATTTCGGTTCATGTGGAATTTTAGTGACATGCAGAGCTGCCAAAGGAACTTTCAAACAGGAATATTTGGTTTAAAGGCCATTTCCTGGTCTGTGTGGGGTCAGCAGGAATAACTGCCCAGTGAGGCAAGAGGCCAAACCTGCTGTGTCCATTTGTTGTCCCAAACAGGAGAGAATGAAGATGAGAAGCTGAATGAAGTGATGCAGGAAGCCTGGAAATACAACAGGGAGTGCAAATTGCTGCGAGACACCCTGCAGAGCTTCAGCTGGAATGGTGAGAATTCCTGCTCTATGGAAATAACCCCAAGTTTATTGGATTTGGGCTGATTTAGGTTTTGACACTGTTTTATCCCTTCTGCCAGAACTGGTGTTCCCAAAATGGAGGTGGAAGTGTTGCTTCAAAATTTCTATTTGAGGGTCAGGGTTGAGTTTTCAGAGGCAAGAATGCAACAGCACAAATGGATCATGATAGAAAAGGGGGAATTTTAAAGTGCCAGAGGGCAGGGATAGATGGGATATATGCAAAAAACCCTTCCCTCTGAGAGTGGGGAGGCCCTGGACAGGTTGCCCAGAGAAGCTGTGGCTGCCCCATCCCTGCAAGTGTCCAAGGAGGGGTTGGACAGGGCTTGGAGCAAGCTGGAATAGTGAAAAGTGTCCCTGCCCAGGGAGTGGAACCAACCAGATGACCTTTCAGATCATTTCCAACCATTCCAGGATTCTCTGATCCTTTTAGGAACCTCCAGCTGTGTTGAGCTGCTTTCCATCCAGCTGTTCATTCCCTCTTTCTGCTGGAGGCTGCTCCTCCCTGTCAGCACAGCAGCTCTGCTTGGGTGGGAAGCAGAATTAAACCAGGACAGTCACCTTGGGAATGCTCAGGTGGCTCCTGGACAGAAAGGGCTGGCAGAGGTGTCAGCCCCCAGGGGCAGGTGCTGATGGATATAAGGGACCAGCAGAATCAGCTTCACAAGGGTTTGATCCTGCTTCCTCCTCTGTTCTATTTGCTTGGCTTTAATTGAGATTTTAAATTGCTCAGTTTTTCCAACAGAACTATGGTCTGTAATTCCTTTTGGATCCTGTGCTGCTGTTGCCCTAAGTCTGTGTGAAACATTGTTTAATTCCAGCTGGGATTGCTTTCTTCCTTGTGCCCAGCTCCATCTGATTCCCTGTTTTTTCCCTTCCAGGCAGAGGATTCACAGACAAAGTGGATCGACTAAAACTGGCAGAAATTGTAAAACAAGTGATTGAAGAGCAGACAAACTCCCACGACTCTCAATAGCTGGAGCTTCTTAATCTTATTTTTTTTACCATTTAAGATTTATTCTTTAACTGTAAAAAGTATTTTTATGTAAATTAATAAATCATAATTATTTCATTAAATTTCCATACTGCTTGAAAATGCTGTATAGTTGTAGATACAAAAAAAAAATCATTGGTACTGTAATATTTTTTTAAAACTCAGTTCCTTGAGGTATATATGATCACTTATGTACTGTTAATCATGAGCCCCCCAAATGGGGTGGATTTTATTGTTAAAAACCATTCTTTTTCTTAATAACCAGTTGCAGAAGCTGCCTTTCACCTGCCACATCCAGCCCCTGCAGTGACTATATGCGAAGGAGAGCCACAGTTTCTCAAGCCCCTGCTCAGTGAGTACTTGAAGCAAGTGCTGTGAAATGCAAATTCACAGCTCCCCGTGGCACCTAAATTCCAGGTCTTTAGGTAGAGAAAAATTGATTAAATGTCCTTCAGTTTGGCTTGGTGCCTTGCCCAGGCACCTGAGGCCATGTGCTTGCTGAAATTTTCAGTTCTGAGCAGTGACTCTCTTTTTTTTGTTGCCTTCCCCATCTCCCTCAGACCTTCTTTAAGGCATAACCCCTTCTCTTTCTTCCTCCTCATCTTCCTCAGAGCTTTTTTATGGCTGCATCAGCCATTCAGCACAAAATTCTTCTTTTTTTTCACCTTGTCCAACAGCAGAACAGAAGAATGTTCAAATTCTTATGCACAAATTATTTTAATTTCCATGGTGGGATCTTCTATGGACCGAGACCAGCCTGGGGTTTGTTTGTTTGGGATCCACCCCCATATTCCCATTTTTTCCTTCCTAGAAGATCCAAGGCTTAGGTTCTGACTTGTCCTCTTGTTTGGCAGAGCTGCTCCCAGCGCTCTGGGGAACCCCTGGGATTTGTCTCTGGAGCCCAAATTCCTGTCTCTGATGCCTTCGAGCTCCTTCTTAGGGGAGCCACAACTGCAGGGCTGCTCCTTGGCTGCCTCCCCAGGGCACGTTCTTAACTCTAGTCTGGAACATTGGCTCCAAAAGCTGCTTTTTTAAATCCTGATAAAGCAAACCAATGGCAAGAATCTGTACATAGTTCTAGTTTTCTACCTTTTCTGCTTCTCTTTCTTTTGAGATCGGGCGGAGGCTTTTTATAGAGCTATTTTGGTACCAAATCCGTGCAGACACCGGGTGAGTTTGGTCTGCAGACTGAAGTGCCAACCCAGGGCCATCAGTGACCATCTCCTGAACATTGTTGTCTTTCACAGCTCATCCATTTTTGGGTTTACATTGACAAACCTGAGCCATGAATCTCCCAGTTCTCGCTTACAGGAGTCCAGCTTCGTCCTTTTTTTGTCTCTTTTCTATACCAAAACTTCCTCGCAGCTTTAGCTGGATGGCAAAGCAGTGTCTGACTCTTTCTATACAATTTTCTAAACAGTGACTTGTTTTTTCTACATGAAGGAGATGCTCTGTTTCCTGTTCTCTGTCAGCTTTCCTTAATCCTGTGGACAGTTTTCCAATACCTGATTTATTGCAGGGTAAGAACAGTCCCTGCTTATCCATCATCTGATGGGAGCAGGGAGTGTTTGTGTGAGCTGGAATTGTGCCTCTGACACTACCTGGAATATTTGTGCACTGACCTGTTTATGAAAACTGAAGAGAATTAGCAAAAATTGAGAGCTTTTGTCATTTTTTGGCTGTACCACCAAGCCCTGTTATGTGCATTTCTGTCTTTGCCCTAATTCTAGGTCATGTCTTGAAATGGTTTCATTTTGAACTTGAAATCCGTATTTTTTTCTGGGAAATCGAAACTTTCAAGTGTGGCATATAGAGATGGAAACAAGGAAATCACCTTTGTTAGAATGGCAGAGCAAAAAATCCCCTCCAAAAGCACTTTGTGACTCTGTCCTCCCAGGAGGAAAATCTCCTCAGGCAGTTTTTTGGGAGCCAGAATTTGTTGGAAGTGCAGTCGGGGGGGGAAGGTGGGATCTGATGTGTGTTAGAGGATTCCTCCTTTTCTTCATCCCTTAAGTGCTGCTGATCCCAAGGTGGGAACATTTGTACAAATTTCCAAGGGCTTATGCCACAAGGAACTGCTTTTGATGGATTTAATCTACATTTTCTTGTCTGTGATAAATAAGAAGGGCCTGATCTGATCCAGAGGGAGGAGGGGACAGATAAAGAAAAAAAAAAATTGAAGACTCAAGGTCAAATGATTTTGTTTCTATGAGAAAGTTGATTTTTTTTACTCTTTGAAAAGTTTTTACATTTCAAAGTTCAATAACTTTAATGGATTCACTTATGTGTTTGAAAGTAGCATTTGACTTTCTCCTTCCTGTGTTTAGTTTGTTTTTCAGTTGAAGCAAGTGCAAAACACTTTGTCTTGATTCTCTGAGGTTTGACTTGGTAATAAATCTACTGATGCTTTATAGCAGACTGTGAATATTGTAAATATCTCGAGCTGGAAGTGTGGGATCAAAGAAGAATTTCTTTGTACAAACACTAAAAATATGTGGGAAAGCTTTGAAGGTTGTTGGGTTTTGGGGTTTTTTTTTAGAATTTTATTTAAGTGAAGATAAAACTCTGAAATCATTTGACCTTTTCAAAATTTTCTGTATAACTGGCTTCTCCTGTGGTTTGATTATTTGAAGCTTTTCTATATATATTAAAATTAGGAGAACCTGATTAGTGGAAGAGATTTTGATTGGAAATAGCAACATGTCAAAGTTTTGCTGTCATTACTTCTGGATTTTCTTTTGGAAACGCGAGTCTGTCCCCATGTTTAACTCCTGTGTGTTAAAATGTTCTCATTCCTCCCTCTCAGTGTTCCCTGTTAGTTCCTTTTGGATCAGTATTACATTGTAAATATTACCCATCCTGTATATAAATGATTTTACTAAACTCAAAAGTTCCTGGCTGCTTTTGTTTGGTTCCCAAATCCCTGTAGGAGAGAAGGAAAGGAGCAGGAGGGAACAGCAGCAGGATTCTCCCGCCACCCTGCTTTTCCCTGGAAGTGTCCAGGAGCTGTGGATACAGCACTTGGGGGTGTGGTTAGTGGTGAACACAGTGGTGCTGGGTTAATTTTTGGATATGATGGTCTTAGAGGCTTTTCCAGCCTTAGAGATTCTGCCATCCCCAGCCCCCCATCCCACTTCACTTATCCATGGGAATAAGCACTTGAATGAGGCTTTGAGATAAAAGGATGACTGACAGGAGAGGCTGGATAAATCCCTAGGAAATCCTGGGCTCTGTTTGGCACCATAACCCAAAATTGCCTTTTTTTAAAACCCAGCTTTCCATCAGATGGCAGCAGCACCTGCCCAGTGCTCCCAGTTAATCCCTGAGGGCTGTGGGGTTGGACTGGGCACTCCGGGGAGGGAGGGATGAGGGATGGAAATGGGAACCAGTTCCTGGGGGATGATGATCCTTGCAGGTGGTTGAAGTGGGACTGGTGCTGGTGAGAAGTAGATCTGCCTTTGTTCCTGATGGCCCCGTGCTGTTCCAAGGGAGCAGGGAGTGCTTCCCCTCACCCTTCTGGGCACTTGGACCCCTCCTGCCTCTGGAAATGGTTTTGTGATCCTCGAGCAGGGCTTGACTTGGTGACAGGAACCAGATACACGCTTGTCCTGAGAGCATTTCAGGACACAAGATGGGACAGTTATGAGGGCTCAGGCTCCTTCCTTGTAAGAGAATTTCCCCCTCTTGGTGCCTTTGAGGAGTTCAGAGTGGGTTGGGTGGTGAGTGACCCTCGGAGCATCCAGACTGGGAAAGGGTCTGAGGGAACAATTTCCTGGGAGCACTTAAAGCAGCCAACCCAGCTGTGAGTGCCCACGGAATGGCTCTTTCCAGCAAGAAAACTCCCCTCCGAACAAACACCGAGGAGCTCTGGGAATGTGTCAGCACCCACTGCCAGCTCTGATGGTCCGTTAGCAATCCAATCATTGTGTCCCGGGTAATCTTCCATCACTTAGGAAGCCTTAATCCCCTTTTAAACAAATTGCACTGGCTCCACAAACGGGGTCAGCCCCAGGAGGGTGCAGGAGGCTCTCAGGGGTGAGACTGGGTGTGGTTCATGCCCTGCCAGTGCCAGGGCACGGATCCCATCCTCCCCATGGAATATTTGCCTTTGAAGTGGGGCTGGAGAAACACTGAGTCATCCATGTCCAAACTTTGGGACTAGAGGAGGATTTGAAGCACCAGGTGGAAGAAAAGGGCTGAAAACCTTGTTTTTATCCTGTAGAACAGCAAAATTGAATTGTCTCACTCTGTAGGAGAAAATAAGTCATTGACCAAACCTCCAGGGCTCTTGTGTGACTTACCCAGAGTTTACACAGTTATGTTGTGTAAGTTAATTACACAAAGCTGGAGTATTTCCTCTTCTTGTCTAGCTTGCTATGAGAAAAATTTGGGTTGGAACCAAAAAGTGAAGCTGTTGGAAAATAAAGAGTGTAAAGGTAAAGAGTTGTTTTCAACACAGCTTAAGGTCTGGTTTATTTCCTCTAGAATGGTGGGACCTCAGTAAATAATTCATGTGAATATCTGGAAATGCAAAAAGAGGCTCAAACTCCTGCTCACCTGGTTCATGAGAGATGCTCCACAGGGTTGAAGCAGCTGATTTTTGGGAGTATTGTGGCTGAGCAGGAGCTGGCAGGAAGAAGGGAAGAGAAATTCCAGGCAGGTTTTGTCCTGCTTTGCAATTCTTCACTCCCTGCAATTGGTTCTTAGGGTGGTGCAAATTCTCATGCAAATTAAAAGGCAGAGATTGAAAAATACTCATTTTGCTTTACTGTTAATTTGTAAAGGCAACGACTTGGAGAAATAAAACAAAGTAAAACATCCTCTGCCCAAACCTCCAAGGAGCTGGGCCAAGTCTCTGAGCCGTTACATGGGGATTGCTGCATTTCTAGGGATATTTCCAGGAGGAGAAAGTCTGGACTAAAGATTTACCACGTCGAAAGAATCCATCAAATAAATAACTACGTCCACTGAGCTCCTGGCTCTGCCAGCCCCGCTGGGGCTGTGCGGCCCGAGGGACAGTTCCATCGCGGCTCTGGATAACGAGGAATTGTTGGAAGGATCCTCCCTCTCTCCTTGCCGGCAGCGCTGCATCACAGCAGGGTGGAGGAGGAGCCCTCGGTGTCGGGCGGGCCGGCGGGGGCCGTGCTGGAGTAGAACTTTTTCTGGGAGCGCAGGAGCGGGGTCTGGGTGTCCACGTCCCGTCGGGAGCCGCGTTTTAGAGACAGGAATACGTGCTGGGTCCAGCCGTACACCAGGCAGTTCAGGAGCCCCTGGGAAGCTGCGGTGAGAGCCTGGGAGAGAGCACAGGGGAATCAGGGATCACAGGAAAACCTCCCCCTTCCCTTCCATGTGATAGAGAAATTGTGCTGTTATTTTAATAAATGTT
>VWZU01008057.1:220503-231239 GCA_013397095.1 Sterrhoptilus dennistouni | reverse complement strand
TAAATATATTTATATATTAAATAAATGTAATAACGATATAATTTAATAAAATGTCTAATTTCTGCCTCAGGCACAGGAAGGAGCTGGACAAGTGTTATTAATGAATCACATTTGGAGACTTAGGGACATAGGATCCCCAGAAACATGGGGTTTTTCCCCCCATTTCTCTAAGATTTCCCTTTCTAGTCCTATTTGCTACAATTTCAATGACCACAGAATCCCTGAGGTTGGAAAAGACCTTTGAGGTCATCAATTCCAAATATCCACCCATCACCATGTTGACCGCTAAACTGTCATGGTGCTGGGATTTTGGGTACTGACACCTTTTCAAGCCTGTGAAGAACATAAACCCCCAAACCAAGATCTTTGCCAAGCAAAAGCACAAATCAGACTTGGGCTCACACAGCAGAGATCCTTGTCCAGCTGCATCCAGCAGGGATGCAGGGCAGGAGACTCAAGGTGAGAAGGCCCAAGAGGCTGCAGGGGCAGACATTTACCTGCAGGATCAGCAGAGCCATGTAGATTTTGCTGGTTGTTGAAGCAGTCAATTTCAGCATTCCAAGGATGACAGCTGTGGAAAGGGATGGATGAGAGGGTGAAGTTAACCCCACCTTTCTGGAGTTCCACAGGGGGATGCTGGGGGAGGAAGTCTCTGTTCACCTGGGGCCCAGCAGCAGAAGAAGGCAACGGGGTAAAAAACCACCCGTTGTTCCACCATCTTAATCATGGCCCACTGCTGATCCCCCAGGAATCCTGTGGAGTTCACAAACCTTTTGTACAGACCTCGGGCCTGACTCAGGATAACCTGGAAAAGAGCAGGCAAATGATATTGTACAGGTTGTGATCTGCTGGGTTCATCCAGGATGGATCCCAGTCTATCCAACCTTTTCACACTGAAATCCTGCAGGAGGTGTTGCTTTGCACGTGGCCTTTTCCAAACTGAAGACTCTGAATTGGTTTTAGAATAATTAAATTGTTTAGGCTGGAAAAGATCTCTAAGAACATGGAGTCCAACCATTAACCACCTCTTGCAGACCCATGTGGGAAGTGATCTCTTCTCCCAAACTCCAAGCCTTTGAAATCCTGCTAAATATTTCTGGGATGGGTTGACAGAACACAGGACTCCAGATGGCTTTATTTGGTGGCACAGTGATATTTTCCCTCCCCCTACCACCACTTCCAAAAGGGAAGGAGTACCACAGAGTTATTCCCCTCCCCTATTTACCAAGAGCATGGAGTGAGCAGACAAGGGGGAATGGATTGAAAACTGCCCCATCCCTTTAAGTGTCCAAGGCCAGGTTGGACAGGGCTTAGAGCAACCTGGGATAGTGGAAGGCGTCCCTGCCCATGGATCTGGATGAACTTAAGATTCCATGACTGCCTGGCCTCTGGTGCCATCCAAGGGCTACACAAGGAGCAGCCTTACCAGGATGGCCATGAAGCTGATGAGGAAGGAGACGAGGAAGACACCGATGCCGTAGAAATGCATCGCGCGGCAAACGGAGCCGCCCGGGCTCTGGGGCTCGCTGGGGGGCTCGGCCACCTCCGTGTGCATCAGGAGACACCTGTGGGACACAGGGAAGAGCCTGAGCTCCTGCCCACCTCCAGCAGCCCTGGGGCTGTGCCAGAGGAAAGGAGGAAGCTCACCCGTGCTTCTGGCTGAAGTTCTGGTAGCAATTACTGCTGTTGCCCAGGCAAAACACCGGCACCATGAGGAGGAAAGGGATCAGGCTGAGAGGAGAAAGGACAGCACAGTCACGGGTTGTTGAACTTGGGCTGCTCCACTTGGGCACTGCTTCGTTTTTCTCCCATCACTGCAGAGGACTTTAAAGTTGTTTTTATTTGCACTGCTCTGGAAAAGTATTTTATCAGCTTTACCAGCATCGGGGCTTTCATTTGTGAGGGCTAATCATTGGTAAAGGGAAACCTTGTGGAAAACCACATCCAGTTAATAAAGTTATCATTAACTTGGTTGAAAAAAACCTCTTACACTGCATTCATGAGGTTACTCTGCTGTTAATGATGAGCTTTACAGCTTTTTAAATAAAACTTGCTTCAAAACAAGTAGGAAGCAGGGATCAGCACACTGCACTTTACCGAATCCACATCCTCCCACCAGGGAGAATTAACCCTTACCAAATCCACACCCTCTGCCAGGGAGAATGAAATTTTACCTTGACAAGATCGTTGCTATTCGGCCAAAACAACTTGCATAATCTACAACCTGCAAAATCAAAAAATCTTAATTAATTTATTTCTGTACAGCCTCTGGTTCACAGGAAGCAGCTCCCAGGGGGCATTTCAGCAGCTGAGCCTGCTGCTCCTGAACTCCCAGATGGAATATCTGGGATACAAATTTTGCTGTGCACAGCAAATATCTAGGGAAATGTAGGGAATGTAGGGCAGTGGAGCTGATGGGTTTGTTGGGAAGAGCTGCATAAGGAATGTGTCATCTTGCAGGAATACCTGGGGTATTCTCCAGCCTGGTCATGGCAGTGGTGGTGCCTCCCTGTTTAGGTGTGAGGGAGGAATTAACTGCAAGGAGAGATTTTGATCATGGAGTGTGAAGTATTTGCTCAACCTGCAATGCAGGGAGGGCTTTCCTGAGTGTTGTGTCCTTGTCCCTGTGTTTCCAGCCTTTACACCAATCTCACTCACCTGGGGGGGCACCCTGAAGAGGTTCTGGTTGTATTTCACCTTGAGGTCCATGTACAGGTGCCAGGTGTAGTTGACAGTGTAGAGAAAAGAGGCCACATAGAATATCTGAGAAATAAAACCAGCATTTCAGTCCTGGAATAATAATTCCTGTAGCATGTTTAGTTCCCTCCAAATCCCATGGAACAGTGGCAGGATGATGAACACCTGCCAAAGGTGAGGGTCCAAGCACAGGGGCTGTGCTCACATCCAGGCTGGAGAGAGATTCACACTTTAAACCACACAAAAGCAGCTTCACTTTGGCCTCAGACAGGAGAACTAATGACAGCAGGACTACCTTAGAAATAAAAATCTTTGTGACCTGGCTCATTTTTTGGCTCAGAGCCTGGCAATGAGAGTTTCAGAGGCACTTGGACTTTCTTGATCCAATGTCCATTAGGAAACAAAGCACAGATGTGACATTTAGATTTGCTTCTTGCATAATGAGCTTACTATGCAGAGAATTCACGGAAACAGAAAACAATTGGATATTTCAAGAGGAATGTGAGGGCAGATATTCTCTGCCCTCAGCCTGAGTTAACATCCCAAAAGCCCTTTTATTCCTCCATGGGAAAAAGGAGAAAAGATAGAGCACACTGAGAGTCTCATAGCCTTTGATTCCAGCTTGAGATGAGTCCTAAACTTCCTATAAACCTCCCCAAATCTTGATGAAATTTGTTTCCAAATTCATGCTTGCTCCAGGCTGCCTAATTAGACCATGTACATGCATGTGCTGTGTTTGTCATAGGAAACACCAACTTCAGTGGTAAAGGCAAAGAGGAAGGGCTGGGCAAGGGATTTTTTTTATTTTTTTTTTTTCTGTGGCTTTGCTATCCTTTGCCAAAAAGGATAAGGAGCACAGGTTTGCCACTCTGGTTATCATCCATGGCTGGGAAAGTGGTCACTAAACAAACCTGGCCTCCTTCACTGAGGTTTGAATGCTCTTGGCTGGCTCAAGAGGCTGAGCCCAAGGGCTGCCACAGGAACATTGCAGTGACTTTCCAGCTCATTAAATGAGTTTTAATGAGGGGCTGTTGCCCTTTTCCAGCTACGTCCAGAGAAGGCCAAAACAGTCCACAAGGATCATTCTCTTGTACTTCAAGACACCTGGGAGAGGCTCATGAAATGTCAGTGCTGCCTTCTGGAACAGGGACCCAAATGCCACTTGTGAAGGTGCCAGCCAGGAAGGGAAGGGAATTCTGCTTCCCAAGCCCCAGCTTTGGGGTTAGGGACAGTCCTGCAGCACTGCCCATGAGGAGATAAAGCAGAGACACAAGAATCCCTCATTATCCGACTTGTGTGGCTCCCATTGTGCTGCCCAGCATGAGCAGAGCCTGCCAGGACATTATTAAGCCACTGGAACTGAACTGGAAGAACGTGGGGGAGTTGTGCAATTATAACCACAATATCTATTCTGGACTTTATTATTGCAATGCAGGAGGAGGAGAGAATGAGGGACAGCAAAGGGAGCAGTATTTACATTCATATCAATCAAAGCTCTGGGGCTGAGAGAGGGAAAATCCAAGAAACAAAGCAGTCTCCTCCTTTACGACACACTTTGGACACTGGGCAGCTCCATCCACTGCAACATAATCCTGTGGTGACAAATAAGGGCAAACAGCCTGAGTAAAGCAAAATATTGCCCTGCTCCTAAGGCAGGGCCTTGACACATCACAAGGACTCCAGTGAGCCTCTCCAAGGGCTGCAAACTCGACTGCTGGGCTGTCCCTGCCCATCCTCACCGTGGCACATCCGACACCTTCTGGGCGTTGGTGTGCAGAGAAGTTTGTGAGAAGCACAATGAGACATTTATTTACTCATTCCAGCAGCTTCCAGATCCCTCCTGCTCTGCAGAAGCTGCTGGTTCGACCTGTTACTGGCTCCTTCTTACACACAAGGTGTTCCCACCTGTCAAGGGCACTGCAGGGTGAGGAGGTCCTGCACTGTCACGTGCCCTGGGGGGAAGGTTGCTATGGCAAGGGCTCAGTTTGTTTTAATTTCTCCCAGAGCAAACAGCAGCAGCAAGCTCTTTGCCAGGCACAATCCGGCTCTGCCACCCAGGCAGGCCCTGTGCTGTGGGGACTGGTGGTGGCACTCAGGAGAGGAGCCAGGGGACACTTGGCTGAGGTCAGGGTGTGACTCCGCACACCCCACCACAAGCCCTGTCCTGGAAGGACTGGCCCAAGGCCAGCTCTGCCCACCCAGCACGAGTGCAAAGCTCCCAGCTTGTCCCATCCTGTGCTGGTGTTCCTGAGAAGCACAGCCACAGGCTGGAAAAGTGAGGGCAGAAAAGAACCAGAAGTGCAAGGGAGCTGAGAAATTATGGGCATATTTTCTATAGCCAACCTATTTCTCCTCTAGCTGTGCAAATTGCCTTCTCCAGGCTATAAAAAGATCACACCAGCTTAAAGAACTGTCCCCGAGGCAAGGGAAAAAGCTCAGGAACAGCCTCAGTCCTGCTTGCTCCTTCCACCTTCCAGCTCTGAAAGCCTCTCCCAAACTCTCATTTCCCCATTTACCATCACCTTGAAAACATCTTTGATGTTGTTCTGCATCATTCCCAAGCGCCCAAGTTACCCAAACATCACTGTTTCTCTCAACATGAACATATTGTGGAGCCAGTAGAGCTGGAGAGACCAGAGATGAGCCTGGAGTGGAACAGCTGCTCTCCCCAGCCCCAGTAACACATCTGTACCCCCAAAAACAGCTGCTGAAACAACCCTGGGCTGCAGGAGCCCATTCCCAGACACACAACAGCAGGAACAATTCCATCCTGCACCTGCAGCTATTTCCCTGCCCTCTCTGAGGCACATAAAGATTTCTTCCAGCTTTGGATGCTGCTGTTCCATGAGGACATTCAGTTCCCAGTTGTGGGAAGCACCACACTCCCAGGGAGCTGCCCAAGCCCACACATCAAGGCTTCCAAAAGCCCCTTGCTCTTCCCAGCCATGCCCTTTAAAAGGAAATCATTAATTCCAGGGATCATCATTTATAAACCCCTACCCTGGCCCAAGCTCAGCCAGACCCCGCAGAGATTTTTGAGAGCTGAGATTTCCTGGTGTTGAAAAGGGAACTGGGTGAGGCCAACAGCAAATTGTCAGGGAAACAGTGCTCACCCACCCTATTCCAACTGGTCCCCAGCACAGGGAATCAGCTGGAAAGCAGCTGAGTCTATGGGACACAGGCTGAGCTTGTGCTGATGGAGGATCCTTGGGAAGAGCAAGAACTGGGATGTTCATGTGAGTAATTTAAGTCTGGGCTCAAGCAGGTCACGGAATGTGTGTTCCCACCCAGGTTGGAGGAAGCCCAAAGAGAAATAGAAAAGCTGCCATGTGAGAGCACAGAGATCCATGGGCATGGATCCAATGGGAAAGAGATCGAGTCCCATCTGCTCCTTTCACACAAGTAACCACAAAATCCCACCTTCTCTTTTCTTCTCACACACCAGAGGATCCTAAACCCCCAGTGTCCTCATCTCCCTTTTCCACACAAAGCCAAGAGACCTGCTAAAGCCTGTCTAGAAACAGCCTCCACGGCCACGCTCTGCTCACCAGCGAGGTTAATTATGACAAATTACACGGTTAATTATGGAATGTGGTGCCAGGGCCACTCACCTGTCCCGTGGCCTGCAGGTTGTAGCAGATGAGATCTTGCTGAGAGGTGGGTGAGCTGTAGAGCAGGGCCCCAGCCAGCCAGCACAGGCCCAGGAACAGATCTGAGAGGCTCAGGTAGAAAAGTGGACGCACCTGGAAAAGGAAAAAAGGCTCAGCAAGTGTGAGAGGAGTCACAGCCCTCCCACACCACCCTGCTCCCAGCTGCAGTTGGGCACTGCAATCAGACATTAAAGGTATTTAATACAACCTTCCAAAGGTTTTTCCTGCAGGTGAGGGAAGTTCTTCAGTAGAAAACAGTGTCCCACTGCAAAGTTATTTTGAAAGATTTAATTGAGGGGAAGTGGGGCATAAGTGGTACTTTGTGGAGGGATGATTTTTCCCTCAGGGAAGCACTGTGACAACATTCCTGAGACCAGTCAAGTCATCTGCAGCAAACCCTGAGAGCTTCAATAAAAAATCTCCTCTACTTTCACAGCCAAGCAAGTTCAAAGAAAAGTTACCAGATGAAAACTTTTCAGCATCTACTCCTGAAAAAAAATCTTTGTTTTCAGACCTTTAAAATGTCCAATCATAGCAGAAAAATCAGTTGTGCTCAGACATCAACACCAGGTCATTGGTGCTATCTGAACACTGTCACCCCCCAGCTCTTCTGGTGAGACAACTCTCCTTGCAGGGAAAATCCACATGGATTTGTGTTCTTAGGAGCTGTTCCAATGCACATTCCCTACTCCAACCACCACTTCTGCCACAGGATCCAGGAGCAGCATCAAAACTTCCAGAAAATATCCCAAATATCCATCATGTTACAATTTTGCAGAATTGGGGCAGATTGGCAGGGAGAAGAGACATCGTGTTTTAAATAAACACATAGAAATCAAACTTTTGGTAAACATAAACCCTTTCTCAAGTCTGGAATAACTTGAAACAAACATTTTTCTATGTAATTTCAGTTGGTGACTAAGGCTGGGTTCATTTTACATGCTGGATTATTTCCACTGAGAGCCATTAGTCCCTGCTGCATCTTGCTGGAAAGGAATCACGTCTCCTTTAACAACAGTTTCCAGCCCATTTCCAGTTTGCACACACTGGCCAGGACTGTAAACACTGCAGGAAAACATTTGTGCAAAAATTCTGGCCAACATTTTCCTTGTTAGTGGGAGAGCAGAGACTCTGGAAAAGCAGCCTAATTATCTACATTCTTAATTGAAGCCTTCGGTACCTCATTTTCAGCATCCAGGAGAGAAAATTGTGGTGTTTTTCTTTCCCTACAGAAAATTATAATGCTAAACACAGCATAGAAATGCTTGAGGCTTTAATTTTTGTATTTCTTTTAATGGAGTTGAGCTTTTGGTGATATTTGCCTCAATATTGTCCTGGAAGTAAATGCATGCCACCCATCACGTGTTACACTTGTTCCCATGTGCAGTGAGAGAGAGCTTAGGAAGACTGATAAGAGTTAAGGTAGATCTGATTGAGCTAGATTTGTCCCTAAGGCATGAAGCAGCATGAGGCATAAAGATCTGGAGGTAATTTTAATTTGATTTCATCTATAAATGCCTTTTTTAAACCAAGCTTTTCCTCACTGGCGCAGACATGAAGCCTTGGCACGACAGGCTGGGGGCACCGTCCTGTTTGTGACCAAGGCAGGTTAAATCAAACAGCTCTAAAATAAGCAAAGAAGCCACTTTTGCAATCAAACAGGTGACCTCTTTCTCCAGCACAAGTGCGCTTGGAGCAAGGCACTGCTGGTGGGTCCAGGAGCTGTTTTGGCAGAGACCTGAATAAAGAAGTAGGTGACAAGAGGGGCAAATGCAGCTCTGGCTTGCAAAAGGGGAAAGAAAATAACCACTGGTATTTATAAAATAGAGGAAGGCACTGCAAAGATGTAATGATTTACATCCTGGCAGCTCCAGCTGCAGCACACACGGGGATTTGGCTCTGTGGCCATGGCCCAGGCACATGCTGAGCTGAGGTTTCTTCCTCAAACCTGTTAAACTGAGGTTTCTTCCTCAAACCTGTTGAGCTGAGGGTTTTTCCTCAAACCAGTTGAGCTGAGGGTTTTTCCTTGCTTGCCATCATCTCTTCTGAATGATTTGCCTCAGGCTGAAGGGTTTTATTGACCCCATAGAGATGGAAAACAAGCTTCAAGAATGCAAGATTTGATTTCTGAGGTTGGGCGAAAGAAGGGAAGTGTTTCTAAGATCCTTCTCCTCCCGGCCTCCAGAGCTGTTTATTTTTAAATGTTTTGTTGTGGGTCCTCATGACTCAGGGAATAAGCTGTTTGTGGCAAGCTTTGACATGGATCTCTTCCAGCCCCTTTGTTTACAAACTTCCACTTCAGACCAGAGACATGAGGACAAAGACGATGGGGAAGTTAATGGAGACTTTGTCACTTCTGAAACCCAGAAGCAGATCTCCCCTGGCAGCAGAAGAGCCTGGAAGGCTGATGCAAGTCAGTCCCTCCAGCTGGCATCCAGCCCTCCTATCCGGATTTGCAGCAATAATCTGAGCAGAAACATCTGGAGCCTCCGGAGCAGGAAGGGCCCATTGGTGACCTGGAGCCATGTGTGGCTCACGAGCAGCTCCCAAGCCACAGCCCCATCACATGCCTGAGAGCAGAAGGGCTCCTGAAGCCAACAGGATGAGGCTGCTGAGTCACACCAGGACACTGCCAACCCCAGCTCCACATCATTCCAGAGGGGAGGACCCCAGGACGGAATCACATCTGGAGCTTTCCAGGTGCAAACGTGGTAGGAGGAGGCTTTGAAGTGCACCTTGAGCAGCAGGTTTTCCATCCCAGCCTTCTGTCTTCCCTGGGAATGCATGGAGATCTCCACAGTTTATTCTGGATGTGCTGGGCAAAGCGTTTCCAGGAGGTTGGCTGGGAGCAAGGTCCTGCCTGCTGTAAGTAGGACAGATTTGCCCTGCAAACACGGACTCGTGTTCTCCTTCCCACCGTGTCATCCAACAATGTGTCAGTTGCCTGCATTCCTTGCTTCTCCAGGGATAGCTCTGTGAATTCCCTGGAAGTCCCATTCCCTGGACTGCAGATCAAACCCACAATGTACAAAGAGCATGAAGATGAAAGAAGCACAATTACAGCTGCTGCCAGCTCCACTGACTTTCTGCATGGTCCACAGGCCAGGCTGAGCTTGCAAACCCTGGACAGCAAATTCCAACTTCACAGAGATCAGCTTGGCTCACTGCCCCCAGGAAGTCCTGGACACACAGAGGGACTGTGTGGACATCCAAGCCTGGCAGGATGGGATGGAGAGCTGTGGTTTCAGTTTTAGTAGCATACTTGAGAGAAACTCCTCAGAGACAGCTGAAGACCAACACCTGTAAAAGGATTTCTGCAGGAGCAGCTCCAATTTGCACTTCAGTAGTTTTGTGCACAACTCCTCAGCCCCACAGGAGTTTGGCCCCTCTGAGGAGGGCACACTCAGAAATCCCTGCTCTCAGGAATGACTGGAGGACTTTCCTGGAGCAGCAGAAACCACGGGACTAAGGAACCTGCTTCTCCCTGCAGAAGCACAGGTTTAAGGTCAGTCCTCTTACACCTCCTACCAAGACAAAAGGCCCGATTTTTAGCAAGCCCTTTGCCTCGCAGCTATTAAACAAGGTTTAACCACATAACCCTGAGAACTGCAGCTGCTCCTAGGAGAGGGTCTGTGACCCACCTGCAGGGACCGACACCACGGCTTAGGGAGGGAGAAGGACGCTCAGACCTTACCTCGGGGGACCGCACCGCGTTTTGGAAGACGGCGTAGGCAATAATTGAGCTGGAACCTACAACGCTGAGAAAACAAAGCACAGGTTGGAACAGGAGCGCGTCTGCCTCGCTGGGAGACGCGAGTTCTCCTTTTTTTTTTTTTTTTTTTTGCCTTTCTGGGTAAAATCATCTTGGCGACAGTAACTCCACGGGCAGCGTGTCGTACCTGAGCATGGCCATGGTGAACTGGATCCACTGGAGCGCAGAGTAGACCTGGGGGGGAAGGACGGGAGGGAGCTCAGGTGACACAGCCCCAGGCGCGGCAGGAACGCCCGGGGACCGCGGGGTCCGGCAGGAGAGGACAGCACAGACCGGGGAAGAACGACACGGACCGGGGACCGGGATAGGAGCGGGCAGCGCGGACAAGGGAAGGTGGACTGGCGGGTCCCGGAGACGAGCGGGCAGCACAGACCGGGGACAGGGACCGCGGGGTCCCGGGGAGGGACAGCACGGACCGGGGACTGGGGACAGCGGCGTCCCGAAGAGGAATTAAGCAGCACGGATGGGGGACAGGGACTGGGAGAGGATCGTGCAGCGCTGTCGGTGCCTCCGGGCACGGAGCGGGGCGCAGGGCTGGGGAAGGACCGTGAGGGGATGGAGGAGAAGAGACGTCGCACAGCGATGTCCCGGGGAAGGGGCACCCGCTGTCCCCTAAG
>VWZU01008057.1:187881-214585 GCA_013397095.1 Sterrhoptilus dennistouni | reverse complement strand
CCCACGCCGTGCGGGCAACGGGCAGCGCGAACAGGAGCTCCGCGCCCCGGGACAGCACGAGGGGCCGCTGCTGGTGCCGGTGAAACAAGGACAAGAGAGCGGCTTCCAGCAGCAATTCCACAGCAGCTGAAGGCAGCGAAAGGGCAGGAGGCAGCGTGTACGTTTCTGTCCAGGTGGGCACTGCCGCAGCCCTCTCAGAGGTTTTTGTGCTGACAAGGGAGATCTCATGCACTACCAGCTCGCACTTGGACACAGCGTGTCCTTATCTTGGAAAGACTGAATGAAAAGCAAGCAAGCAAGGCATAAAGAGCAGACTGACAGCTCATCAAGTAAAAGCACTGACCCATCCACGCTCCCTCCCCCAGCAGACATCATTCTGCACCTAATCCCCAGCTGGAGAACAATGTGCATTTTGCCTCTTTTTCCATCCTTCCTTTTTGCAGGGTCTGCTGGTCCTGCACCAGCATAATCTGGCTTCACCACGGGATTTACAGAAACAGTGCAGACAAGCACTTTGATCCCATCCAGACCAACCAGGCAGAAAAATGAGGCAGCAATACTGATTTGTAACGAAACTGACTTTTATATAAATTATAAACCCATCCAGTTTAAAGCAGTTCAGTTGCAGTTGTGTCACTTAAGTCCGTAGAAGGCTGAGGCGTACATATCTCCTACAGTCATAAATTAACAATAATCAAGGAAGAGAAAGTTCAGATAAGGCTGCAAATACAACAAAAAAAATCCCTAAATTTACTAGCCATTAAAATAAAGTCATGATTATCAAGGATTGCAAAATATAAATGCAATTTTTAACAGTTAAAAAGTACAAAAATGATGGACAACACAAACAAGCATTGTACAGTTTGTCCTGTGTGTAGACAAAGCAGGGTAGGAGATTTCCAACCTTTATCTACATCAGACACTGATTTTAAGCTGAGAGGAGTTGAGGAAATCTGTAAAAGGATCGTGGCTCATGATCCCAGTAGTATAAAAGCAGTATTTTTTCAGTCTGTAAACAGTAGTCTTGGTAGCTTCTTCTAGGTATGTTTTTCATTTCACCACCCAAAGAAAATCCAAAACAAACAAAAACAAATCCTAAGAGTGGAAAAAAGGGGAACAGCAGCAATGGGTTATAGCTTGAATTTTTTACCAGGTCTGTGTGGGACATATTCTGAAGGGGAAATGCTCTTTTGTAAGAAATATATAATATATTTAACTGTACACAATTTATAGGGGGAGAGAAATTCTCCCTCAACCAAGCCCCCAGTCAGTCAGTATGGAGTAATTTTTGAACACTGCTTCCTCCTAGAGAAACTGGAGCTTGGGAAGAGATGGCCTCTGCTTTTAGAAACCACAGAGTAATCCAAAAAAGTTCTGTGTTTGACAAGGTTGTCATTCCCAGTGGCTGGAAGTGGAAAGAGAACAGCAGCTGGCACTGGGAACAGTCAGGATTCCCTGTGCTGGAAGTGAGGGAGCCATGGTTCCATCCTGTCCCAGCCCATGCCTCAGATGACACAACTCCCCCCCCAGAGTTTCAGTTCTGCTTTCAAGGGATGCAGGAAACCTTTTTTTTTTTAAACACAGCTTCTGCTTTCAGGCACACAGGAGGATTCTGAATGCTTGGTTCTCTTAATCTTAAACCTCACTTACATTGTCACCATTGCTTATTGATACAACTGAGCTCAACCTGGTGTAGCAGCAGTGGAAGGAAACTCCAGCCTGGATCAGCCCTGGGACTGTCCCCTGCGTCACCTTTGCTGGTGTTTGTGCAAAGCCCCCTGGAATTAGAGGGAGGGGACAGGGACAGCAGCAGTGCCACTGTGCCCCTGGCTGAGAAGGGCAGTGCCTGTTTCTGGCTCAGGGCTGCTCTGAACTGCCCCACCTCAGCACTGGGGTGGATTTCACTCACTCTACATACCTGACAGCATCACCTCCAGTCACCAGCCTTGCTTTAATTGAAAGAGCACATCCTTTTTCACAACTATATTTCTATACATGACAGTTCTGTTTGTGTTTTTTTTTTTTTCCTTTCTTTTTTTTTTTTTTTCAGTAAAAGTATAACTATAAAACAGACTTAATACATTTTGGTATTCCTCCAGCCCAGAGCACTTACCAGACATTGTGATTCAACCATCAGGACATCATTTACAATTTGACAACCTGCAGACATTCTTCTTTCCCTTTCAGGATAGGGCAAAGCCAAACTAAATCCAGCAAGAGCAGCTATGGGACTTTTTTTTAATATAGGGGATTTATTAAAAAAATACTCTCATTAACATTCTAGCATTACTAACAAAACAGAGGAGATGACAAAGGCAGTCAAGCTCTCTTCAAACTTTAAATCTAGACTCAGATACCTGTGGCTCTAAACCAGGAGATGAGGAATCTGTTGGGTCTGACCTGTCCCTTGTATTGCAGGTATATGAACTTTTTTTTTTTTGCCTATCAATTTTAGGCTGCATTGCTCTTTGAACATGAAAAAAAAAAACAACAGCAGAAATGCAGATTCTGTGGGAACAGATGATATAGTCACACTTTCTAACAGAAAGCTTCATGAGCCAGTGCTTGGATAATCAAAGTTCAACTGCAAAAAGCAAGCACACAGGTACAAAAAAGATCTCAGCCTCAGACCACAGCGGAAGCAAAAGTTACCTCTGCCAACTTAAAACCAAAGCCAATAGGATTCCATTTCTATTAAAATATTGAAGTCTTAAAGTTTCAGTAATCTAAATACACTTTTTAAAAGTCATGACGTTGCTGTTTGACATTAAACTGACATGATACCAGCGCAGTGTCACACTTCACTGCAGCCATTATTTACAAGGTCTCTCTTTTTGTCTTTTTTTTTGCTGAAACACCCATTCCCATTCCCATCTCTCTCTCTGAAGTTTGCTCCTCATCACATTTGCAGTTTTCCCTCCCGCTCTCTCCTGGAGGATCCTGCCCCAGCTCCGGATGATTCCCAGCCCACCACAGAGGCCTCACCTCTCCCTGATGGACCAAGACATGGAATTCTGTCAGCAGGACCAAGTGGGTTTGCAGACGAAACAGGCAGCTCCAAGCTGGGCTCAGTCCCTCAGAGGTGGCTGAACGTGGACATCTACAATTCCTGCATTTCTAAGGCAAGGACCATACAAAAATTATAAACACTGTATGGTGATGAAAATATCCTTGGAGATAGATGCTTTACACTGGATTGCTATTGCTGCTTCTAAAGATCATCTCCAGTTGGTTCTAGAGATCAAAAGGGAAGAAAGTGAATTTTCTCCTGTTGCAATATGCTTATGAACATGTATAAAAAGTGGTCAAACCCCAGGAAGGGTCCCTGCTTCTTTTATGTACAATAATTTAAATCAGCTCAATACATCTGTAATACCTAAAAAAATTGTTTCATGATTTTTAAGTCCTTCATGCATTATGAGGAAGTTCTGGATTAAAGTGATGGTAGAGTGGATGTTGCTTCTGTCTGGGACTCTGGTGTCACTCCCCTGTGGAGTCTGTCAGGGACGCATTGCTCAAATCTTTAGTTTTTTAATGGTATCGAGTCTCTTTTTCAGCAGCTCTCCAATTTCCTGAACTGAGTGATGGTAACTGCTCTGGACCTTCCCTTGCACAGTCTTTGTAAACTTTTTTTCTTCCTGCAAAGTGCAAAAGAGAAATCACTCACTCCACAGCAACTGCTTAAATCCCCTCTCCTTTTAAACTTTCTCCAATATCTCAAACACCAAAAGGAAATTCCTGAGGACCACGGTGTTTTTGCATAGGGAATCTCTTACCTGTAAAAGCAGAGTGTCCTTGAGGGACAGTTCTTCAAGTTTTAGTGCAGTCAGAATGATTTCAAGCCCTTTGATATGATCTATTACATTGGAAGTTAATGTCTGGAGTTCAGTTACATAATCCAGGAAATGGGTAAATACAGGTGGCTGTAAAAACAAACACAGGTCTTGAATTTATAAACACATCTTCATGTCCATCTTATATAACTCACTTGGTAATATATAATTATCTTCTTTCCACCAGTGCTAAGCTATAATTTACCTATCCAGACAAACACTCCCGGCTGACAAGTTTGCTGTGGTGCATTCCAGGCAGGAAGGTCAATGACACTCTAAACTGTATTTCTCATTAAAAAACTGTCACATGATGTCACAGATACGACACATCACTGATTTTAAACAGCAAAAATTAGCCCCAAGTAATCATTACCCACATCAACCTCCACAAGTTTATAAAAACCAGTTCATGTTCATGTTATCTATCCTGATTTTTATTTTTTTTTCAGTATAAATAAGGTGTGATTAGAGATGGGGGAATAGAGAAAGAAATATTGTTTGTACCATTGCTACACTGCTTTCTTTTTTTTTCTTCTTCTTTTTTTGCAGGTTGGATTTAAAAGGTCGGAGGACACTGTCACAGTAACTCGATACCCACAGGGCAATGGAGATCGTCTGGAAGAAAGGTAAAAATATGTTCTGAGTTGCATATACAGGAGGCTTCTCACCTCATTTTAGTGTTCCTGGTAAAACTCAGCATGATTAAAATAAGCAACAAAATCCCTCATGAGTTCTCATGAGTTACTGAGATCAATCTTTCACCCCAACAGCCCCAACATTTCTACCCCACACAACTCCCAAATTTCTAGTTTCCAAAGGAAAAAAAAATACCTCAACAAAGAAGACTAAGTTTTCTAACAGGTTTGGATGAGTTTTCAAGGTGCCATCTCTGACTTCAATCAAATCACCTTTACATTTATTGAACAAGTCTGAAAAGGAGAAAGAAAAGCCTTTACTTGAGGATGAAGTAGATCATCTTAAATGTGCATTTTCTGTACACCAGGAATATGAGTGCAGCATGCAGAACTGTCTGGGCACTGACCACTGAGATAATGAGTCCTCTCCATCTGCTCTGAGTTCTGGCTCACTACAAACATTTCCACACCCCTGATGAGCCCCCCTGACCCAAGCACCAGGAGAAGGAGCTGCCCAGGCTGGGAGATAAATGCACTGAAGGGCACAGCACATTCTGAGCATGCAGCAGCTTCAGCACACAAGCCAAGGGCAATCCCAGCCTTGTTCTCAAGCTTTCACAGGGTCTGCAGATGCATCACCACAGCCCATCCCTGCAGACACTCCACAGCCATCCTCAGACAGCCAGGAAGCTCTGCCTTAGTGTCTGTTCTTGAATTACCATTTACCTGTCAGTCGTTCTACTAAAGACTTGAAACTATTCCCTATTCTTTCCTGGATTTCTGCTTCTTCTTCTGGAAAAAAAAAAAAAAAAAAAGATAAGCTACAAACTTCTGTTATTTTCTGCTTCCAGAAAACCAAGAAGCATTTAAATGCAATTTAGTGCCAGTATTCAAAAGTAAATGCAACTGCCTTCAAAGAGGAGCCAGTATTACAGCACCATATACTGTATAAAAATGAAGACTTACATAAAACATTAAATGAAGGCACTGGCTCACAGATAATTTAGTGTTAGACTGAAAATTAACACACAAGTAACAGTTTTGAGTCCACATCCTCCAACGCCCAGCAGTTTTTCAGACTAAACAGAGACATGTGGCTCCCTCCCACCACACACCACGGCAATGTGGCCAAACCCCTGCCCCAGACACTTACCTAAGCCATTGGTATCTAGTTCATAAATATCACTAACAAGATAAAACAAGCTAGTCTGGCACTGACAGCTGCCATTGCTGAAGAAGCCAGCCATTCGGGTAGGAGGAGGGCCAAGGACAGGATACTAGGCAAGAAGCAAAGAAAAAGATAAAGGTGTTGCAGCTTTTCCTCATTCCACCCAGTGCCTGGCACATCTCCCAGTCAGTCACACACCACAAACCCAGGGGCAGTTAAGTGCACTCTGCAGCCTGCATGATGCATTCATGGTCAACATTCGGGGACAGCTTTTGCCTTTACTGGTACCTGGATTTTTTGTTCTAGAAACTTCTTCCCTGAATCCACCGCCGCTTCCAGCTGCTGCAGCAGGGCTCGGATTGTGTCAATCTTGGATGAGACACCGTTCTCTGCAGTCTTTTCAGAATTCTTTGGTTGGATGGTGTGGCCAAGAGCTGGGAGTCCGCTCACCAGCCTCAGCGTTAAAGACCGGATTCGCAACCACAGCGTTTCCTCCTCCAGAGAGAGCTTCCGATGCTCCTCAGAAATGTCCCTAGAGAAAGGCACCAAAGCTCTGCAGGCAAATGCTCCAGGCACAAAAGCTTACCGAAAACTCCCCAGTTCTGCATGACAAGGAAGGAGGAGTCAGAAATTCAGAAAACTTAATATCTAAAAGGGCAGCACTGCCAGATGTGGTGGATGGTGCTGAAGTCAGCCAGCCCAAGAACACTGAAATATGGCAATTGCCCTGGAAGGAATTTCTTTGCTATGTGTGAGTTGAGGATATTTCTACTCACCTGTCTTTTGGATCCCAGCTAAACAAGACCGTCAGGTCTCTATTGTCACGCAGATCTTTCCATGGAATGTCATCCTCCTCTGGGCTCAGACTCATGGACTTTATACTTTCTTCTAAACTGGTTGATCTGTAGGTAAGAACAAGCAGCACTAAATCAAAGAGCTGATCACTGCAAAGGGAAAACAGCTCACTAACAGACCATGTTCCATGCACTGCTCAGCTCTTCCCTCTGTCAGCAATGTGACACACACAGCACTGACAAGGATGTGAAGGGACAGCAAATCAGAATCCCAAAAGTTGGAAAAGTCCTTTAAGATCACAAAGTCCAACCACCAGTGCAGCACCACCACCATCATAGCCTCAGTGCCCTTCCACATGTTTTCTAAACACTTCCAGGCAGGGTGACTCCCCTGGGCACTCCATTCCAATATCTGACAACCCTTTCCATGAAGGAATTTTTTTAAACCGCCTCGGTGCACCCTGAGACCATTAAAAGCAGAATGAAGCTTTAGGGGGCAGAGCTGCAGCTCTGAGGTTTCTGCAGGTGCAATTCCCCAAGGCCCCTCTTGGCCCACTCCCAGTTTTCCCATGCCAGGAGCTGTACTCACATATTTGCTTCAAGTAAGAGGTCCAACAGCATCCGCTCGGTGCGAACCTGTGCGAAGTGAAGGGAAGAGTTCAGCCTGTTCCTGAAGGCGATGAATTCCGGGATCTTCTCGAACGCCCCGTACTTGTAGGCTTGGATGATGTACTCTGAGGTCTGCAACACAACACACACCAGCTCTCCTTAGTGACTTCCCAAATTAGGAGCAACCAACAAGGTCGCTGCCAAGGAACTGCATTTCTGTGGTTTTTATGAGCCCAGAGGTGCAGGACCTGGCAGATCCTCAGTCCCTGGGAGGAGTTTGTGCTTCTGCTTCTCCAAGTCACCCAAGCAGTTTTGCTACTTTAAATTAGGAATGCCCAGATGCTCCATGGGCAGTGAGGTTTAACAACCAAACCAACACAAAACATCATGTCACCATAATGAAAAATATTTCACAGGGAAGAGACGCTTTAGGAAGGCTTTTTTCCCTTCCTTTTCCTTTTAGATGCAGAATTCAAATCATTAAATCATTATTTCATTGTGAAAAATCATTCAAGGCAAAAGAATTATAACCCAGATTTCCTGAACTGACTTGGATGTGCATCACATATCACCACAACATAGATTTTTAAAAAAAACAAACATAAATTACTCACACATTTTTTGTTTCTCATTTTTATTAGAGTTTTGAATACAGTATCACACAGTGTGTACATGGCACAACACAAACACCGAAAGAACCTCTCAGCGTCCATGGGATATTTTGCTTTCCCTCTGATGAAATGCACCAATACAAGGCAAGCAGACAGTATTTCACTTCAGTCCAAGCAATCTCCAAGAAAAGAGATTTTTATGATGAAGGAGCCCAAGCAAGCAGTGTTTTCATGACAATGTCTAACTGTAGACACAGAGTGAACTATTTCTGCTCCCAGCCATGAGTGATAGCTGAGTTTTTACATTGGAATTACTCCACAATGGAGAAATTCTGGCAAATAACTATTTTCATCTGAACAAGGTTATGAACTGCACTGAAAATGAGAGGCACTAAAAAAGGCTTCTGGATAAATGAATTCTATATGGTCCTAACAGAAAACCTGTCCAGAAGGGTGTGAGAGACTAGAAAGCAACACTCACAGATCCAAACCACCTTTTTTCCCCCTCCAAACCAAGAAATGTCCTCTAGGGAGTTGTCTTTATTTTTTTTCCCCTGAGTAATTTGGTTATCTGCACTGAATGAAAAAAATATGCCAAATACTCAACAACATACCCTCTGATCAACAGCCTTGCAGAGATGACTGTCAGAGACTGGGCTATGGGCTCTAATTCAACTGCATCCACATGGTTTTTAAATGCTCCCAGGACACATTGGAGTGGTTTGCCTGCAGTATCTGGAGAGATTAAAGATGGATGGACACAAGAAAATTAGAGAGATTACTGGTGATTCTGCATAGCTGAAGGAGGACTATCTCAAGGAGGATCAAGTTGCCTTTTTAGTTTTGGCCAAATATAGCAATGCTGCCTTCTCTCTCCTCCCTGTCCTTGGCATCCTCTCCCAGAGCAGGAATAGTGGCAGGATTGCACAGCATCCTACATGGCTGTTACTCATGGGATCACTCTGACACAGGATCCACGTCAGGCTGGGAAGTTCAGCAAGTCAGGAGAACGGATTTATCCAAAGCAAGAAGTCTGATTCAGGAGCTCTATTTTTATGCTAGACTTAGTTTATATCCCACACTTCCTGCTCCAGGCAGAGTCCCACACACAGCTCTGTGCTGTGACATTCCAGCAGCACCAGAAATCTGTAAAAAAAGAACCTTTAAAGGATAGTTCCCCTTTTAACACTGCAGATGTGGTTACAGGGCTTGAGTGGGAGCTGCTCCAAACATCCTGAGAATAAAGAGGCAGCCCTGGCAGAACCACAGCAGCACAGGAACTGGGAGCAGATCCTGAACTTGTGACATGTTTTACGGCAAGGAATCCTTCTTCATCCCCACTCTTGTCACACCACAATCCTCAGGGAACAGCAGCCTGAACTGAGCCTCCACCTCCTGCAATTCCTGGCTGCAAGAACAGCTTTTGAGTCATCTCCCATCCAAAGGATCTTAAGCAGACAATCACTGGAAGTGTCCAGAGCACAGGAGAGATTTGGGAGATGTGAGAGCAACATCAGCTCATGGTCCTTTGGCTGCAACACTGTATCCAATGTATGATGTGAGTGGTCCCAGAGTCTCATCCTTATCTTGTCCCATGAGGAATTCTGCCCTCCTGCTGCACCACTTCTGGCCTCGTGAAATCCCAATATTTGAAGGTGTAGCAGCAAGACAACACCTTTTTGGGATTTCTGGAACACAGGCTGTGTTTCCCTGCCAACAGCACCTGGAATGCAGCCATCACCATCCATGTACAGATGCTGAGCCACTGGAGACATCCAGCTCTTCTGCCACAATCACCTCCATCATTCATTCATGCCACAGGGAATAACCTGATCCCAAGGGAACCACGCCTCAATTAGTTCAGATTGTTTTCCATGGAAAGATGATTTCTTGATGCTTTACAGTGTTCCTAAGCAGAGGAATCACACCCAGAAGTTTTTTCAGTTCACTTTTCCATCTGGCACCCAGCGGTTGTGGGTTTCATTCAGACAGTTGGTTCCAGGGATGTTTTTTCATTAACATCCACCAAATGACTTTTAAACTAGACTGAAAAGTTACACCTCAGTAAAAAAAACCAAAAAAACCCAGCTGTCTGGATACAGGGCTTCACTCCCAGAATCCAAGGCCTCTTAGCAAGTAGGAAAAAAAATGAGCAATTGAGGGATGCAGAGCAGAGTGAGCTCCCACCCCACTGAACAATCCATGTGCATCCCTCAGGAAAACCTCTGTGTCAGATACAGCTCACAGGAACTTGGCACCTACAACTCCAGGCACAGGGAAATGGCAATGGGAATCCTGTACACAGGAACACCAGGGCTGCCAACAGAGCAAGCTGCTGCTTCTGAGTGATGTCTGTGTGAGAACCTTTACTGCTCAGTACAGACAATTCCTGTGTTTTTATCTCTTGCTGGGAGAGCGGGAAAGCAAATTGTGTGACTGCAAAACCTCTGGATCCAACTTAGCCAGTGGCTGACTGGCAGATTTACAACTGGATTATACCTTTTTTCCTTAGGAAGTAAAAATAATCATCTTCACCTACCTCTCAACAGTGCCCAGGGTGTAAAATACAAATACACAGGATGTATTTCCAGTCCTCAGAATGGGATGGTCCCTTTAAAGTGAAGTGCACCCCCCACCATCCACTGAAAACACACAGCTCCAGTGTTTGTAACAAAGGATTCATCATGTGCCATCCCCATCCTGACCCATCATCACTGGCTGCTGTGTAACTTCCCAAAATGCCAGATTTATGACACCAGCACTTATTTCCACTGTGACATTCCACTTCAATTTTTGCATAAAATCACAAGCATTAATTTAAGAGCAATCATACTTGTTTTACGAGGAGCATTGAAACTGCCTTTAACAGGCAAGGAAGCTGAAGCAAAATCTCAAGTAACAGTAACTCACAAATCCTTGTAGTAGAAAATGCAGGCTGAGACCACCTTTACTACAAAAGGTGCACCTACTACTGCTCTTTGTTATGTTTTAAACCACTACATTTGCACAGGTCCTCTCTAAGACACTTTGCTGTGTTACAAGGTCATGGTGGGGGGGATTTCTTTCAACTTACATCTTTCTGGTTGGAGTGGAAAAACCTGAGTGCAAAGTTGCAGGATTGGGAAGCAGCAGCGTAGTGGCCCAGGGAGCCGGCGTAGCGTGTCAGGAGATAACTGCAACACACAGCACGAGGCAAATGTCAGCCACTGCCCTGGGAAGCAGCTGCACAGGAGACATCTGGACATTTAACAGCATTAGCAGCATTCATGGGCAAGTTCAGGCTTTTAATGGAATGAATTCTCAGGTTTTTAAAAGCAGTATGTGAGGGCTTGGAGTTCTTTCTTCACCTTAAGGGTGCAAGAGGTGCTTAGTGAGAGACCCCCAAACACACCAGCCAAGGGCTTTGGGTATGTTGGCTTTGATTGGTGGTCCCAAGCAGGAACACCATGCTCTGACTGGCAGCCAGCCATTTCACCAATCCTCATCAGATTAATAAATACTCCAAAAAAAAAAACAACAAAAAAAACCAACACAGATCAAAATCACATGGTGATACAGAAAGGGGGAGCATGCAGCGGACGCCCCTCCTCAAAAATCCCAGAACACTTTTGCACACAACAGCACATGAAAATGTGACAATCTGCTGAATTCTGGGTGTCAAAGGATGCTGCAGAGCTGTCAGGATGGGGGCCAGCAGGAGGGATTATTCTCAGTATGTACCACCCACCCGATGGTGTCGTGTTGGATGTGCTTGGCATCGAGGCTGGAGTAGAGCTCCGAGACGGGCTCGAAGGCGCCGAGCCGGCAGTAGATCCGGATGAGCAGCAGCTTAAACTGAGCATTGGAGGGACTGTGAGACAGCCCTTCCTCCAGCAGAGTCAGGCACTGCCACACAGCTGCCTCTTCACCTGGTGACAGACACAGCACAGGCAGGTGTGAGCAGGGAAAGGCACAATTCCCTCTCCCCATGTTACACAAAGCTCAGGGTGCTGCTGGGGATTTCAGTGTGCAGATGGCTCAATGTAACACCTGCTCCAGCACTCCAACTGCTCCCAAGGGAATGCTGGGGGAATAATCCCCCCCAGGGAATATCTAGCTCACATCTGTGCAGAGCACACTGCAGGCAAAGTGACCTTCCCTGATGAATCCTGGGCTGTTTGGGAATTCCAGCTTGCACATTGCAAAAGAGCCCATATCCACCTTCCTGCCAGAAACCTGGCCACGGATTTACTCAGGTTAAAGATTAAATCTTCCTTGGGAAAGACAAGGGTGTAACATAACTACATGGAAGGGCAGGAATGTACACACGGACACCCAGCACTGGACACTGCGGGATCAAGAGACTAACACAAGGAGCAGGGGTGGAGTACAGGCAAATTTAATTCAGGGAACAGGTCCCAGCAAGTCTAGAAACAAGGGATCTAAAAAGGAAAGTATGTCAGGAAGAGAAAGAAACTCTGTTCTCAAAACACTTCTGGTATCAAAAAGGAGTTGTCAGCAGAATTCGCGCAAAGGGAGAGAAAAAAGGAATTAATCAGAAAAATTAAATCTGTTCAGAGGTCAGTGAGATTCAGGGTAAATATCAGCTGATCAGAGGAACTCCTGAAATACCTCATATTGCAAAAAAAACCCAAAACTAACCCAGAAAGCTCCAGGCCTAAGAAGCCATGCCAGGCACTCACTGGCCACAGGGACACAGTCTCCCTTCCCCAAGCTCCCACAGAGATATCAGAGCAAGGCACAATTTTGGGAACCTACCTTCCAGCCATAGATCAAGCAGCAAGTGAACTGCAAGCAGGCAGTAATAATCTGAAAACTGCAATTCAGTTTTCAAACAAGATTTCCCTAAAAAGAGAAAAAAACCCAATTACCCTTGAATTACTAAGAGTGCTGCCAGCTGATCTCACAGGATTATTGAGTGGCACCACGATCAGACAGAGCACCACAGTTTAATTTGTAACATCAGATTTGTCTTAAAATCCAAACAACTTTACACATCACTGAGTGGCCTTTGGGGCACTTCAAACATTGACATCTGCTGGAAGAAGAACTGACTCCCATAGCTGCAAAATTTACAAATCAATAACTCCTGACCATAAGTGTATCCTATGCACTTCAGTGAGAAAACTTGGCTTTGCTTAAAAAAAAAAAACAACTTCCAAAGTATAAACAGATCATCTGAACTACCCAGAAAAGCCTCATTTATCTTTAAGATACACCACTGTAAAGAAAAAAAAAATAGAAGGAACTACAATTCAGTGAAGCTGAAAGGTAGAATCAGAAAGGAGAAAGCCGAGTTTTATCAGTGTTCCAGATTTTCCTCACCAAACTCCAAGCCGTGGTGGTATCTCAGCATCAGCTCCCGCACCACTGCCAGCTTCTGCTTCTTCTCCATGGCGTGGTAGATCCCCAGCAGCCTGGAGAGCTGCACCACACACAGGTGCTGCTGCAGGGCCTTGATGTCACCTGGCAGAGCCACCTCGTTCTCGGCCGCCGCCGCCAGCGGGATCACGTCCAGCAGCTGCCGGATGAACTGCAAGAGAAACCCCAAAGGTGGCAAAGGCTGCAGGGCTGCACCAAATGGTGAGGAAGCAGCATTTCCTCCCTCCAATCAAACAAAAAAGAAAAACCAAGGTGCAAACATTCATGATGATGTCACACTGAGTCCGTGGTTCGAGAGCAGCCTTCAGGATTTTTTTTTTTTTGAGATGTTCAATTTTTTTTTGAGTTGCTCAATTTTTTTTTTTTAGCTGCTTGGGGGTTTTATTAAGTTACATCGAACAGATGGAGGGAAGAAAAAATAAGAGGCAGGTTTCAAATTCATTGATACACCAGGGAGTTCAAGCACCTGTTAACATGGCAATAAGAGATGCAATTAAAGTAATTAGTTACTGACAGGCTTCTCAGTACACTTCCAGGCAATGACGGTTTTGCACTGCTACATTTTCCCTCAGCTCTGAAGTAATGTGCAGTACCCAGTGCGGTCATCAAATCTGATTAATGACTTCTTTTTGGAATTAAGCTGTAAGAAAAGCAGCTTCTCATTGTGTAATTTTAATGGGAGACAAAAGACTCCTCACAACTCCCAGGGCTGGGCAGCAGCTTCTTGCACTAAAACCCAACATTGTCTGCAAACTTAAATCTGAGTTAAAGCCAATGAGTTTGGTTTTGCTGCACTTGGTATTGACACAGAAGAACTGCATCAAATACAAGCTTGAGGCAAAAAGCTCAGGAGCAGCACCAAGCACAACACACACCAATTCCAGTTTTCCCGAAGAATTTGATGAATGCTGCGTTGACAGATCTTTTCAGTTTGAAGCCCTGCCAAGCTGAGCAAGGTCGACCACATCATTGGCTCTACTCTCCAATTTACACCTCTAGGAAGTCAAGGTTGGTGTCATGACCATTATTTCTGGACTATCTCACACGTCAGCGGCGCAGCAAGATCACGATCTCAGCTACTGAAGTGGAACTCTCATGTCAAAATTCATCAGCACTTCAGCACCACGAAACTTCCTCAGCTCCTTGTGTCCTTGACCAAGTTAAACTGCTGCACATGCTGCTTCAGGGACAGCCAGAAAACCACCCAATACATCAGCCTGACACAATATATATTCCAGAATATATTCAGTAAATCAGCAGCAGTTTTAAGGCCAGACAGAAAATTTCAAAGTCAGAATCATGGTTTTACAAGTACTGTGACAAAACTGGAGTCTGAACTATTATTAAATGTAATTTTTCCACTCCTGGCTTGGAATTTGTTTCCTGGAAAGTTAGAATGAAAACCTGTTCAGTACTTCAGGGTTTCCTTACAATGGAATCACTACTTCCAGGACTAGGAATTCAATATCCTGCTGGCCACATCTCTTGCCAGTGGGCTAAAAACACAGATTTAAACATAAAACATCAGCAATAGCCACCCCTGCCAGAGCCACTGCTCTCTATAGCAGTGGGGCTGTGGGAAGAGTTTGAATTAGGAGTCAAAAAATACTTTAATAAACCAAGAGAGCCTCACTACCTACACTTTGTTTACCAACATTTTATCCCCAGGCTCTGGCTGATCCTGGATTCTCTGCCCTCCCCAGCGCTGATCCCTGGACACAATGGCTCAGACAAACACTGGGGTGAGTGACAGAATTCCCAGCTGCTGAAGTCACTCCAGGCTGCTCATGACTCTGCACAAATTGGCTTTTCAGAGAAACTCTTTTCCAGAGAGTTGTTTCAGAAAGAGATTCTGGAAAAAACTGCCATAGGTGCCTCCATGACTCCTGGATTTGGGTCAATGTGTCCCTTTCTCTGGCATGGCCAGCAAAGCATCTGTGACATCCCTGCATGGGATGAGGGGGCAGCTTCTTCCCATTAAACAGAAACTTTGAGCTCAAAGCACCCTGAAAAATGGGAATAAAAATGCCAAAGGAATACCAGATCTGAGACTCTGCAGGATCAAGCTTAGCTTTAAACCTCCAGTGAAAAATCCTCTGAATGAAACTTCACAAATGTTCAGATGTTCATGGTATTTCCTACAGCACAAAGAGTTCTCTGAATTTCAAGCAGAAAGTAAAAATTTGATGTTTCCAGTCTTTTAATACGATCCACAGGTATTTTAAGATAAAGGGACCAGAGTGCAAACAACCACTGCAGTTCCTGACACCACTTCCTGATATTTCCTTACCTTTGTGTATTGGCTGGGTGGGAGGAGATCCACAAACACTTTGAGATCAGTAAAACAGCAGGGCTTGTCCCCAAATTTCTTGAAGTATTGGAACATTAGTTCTTCTGGATCACCTAGAAAAAAGGGCAGGTCACCTTTTTAATGCCCTCCAGTAGAAGTGAAATCTGTAAAATCACTATGAGAAATCTTTCTTCATGCTTTCTTTTTTTCCTCCCCTTTCAAGATTACAGAGTGATTTAGAAAACAGAGAGCTGCACTACTGCAGATTTTAAGAGAGGCTCAATGTCTCTGGTAACCAAGGACACATTAAAAAAAACCCCAAGAGCTTCATTCAAGCTCTTTTAGCAGATAAGAGCTCAGCAATCCAGACAGGCACATGCAGCCACCACTGATCTCACCACGGCTTCTTTTGGGACGGAAAAACCAAAAGGAATTAGGAAATACCACAGATGTTGCTCTAATCACATTCCCTTTCATTGATTCCCTAAATGCCATTTTGTGATGCAGGTTTTTAAAAAACAAAACCTGGCCTTGCTGCCATAAAAACTTGAATCGAACCCCACCCAGAGATTCCAGTGCTAACAGCAAGGCTTTCCACCAGGAATACAGTGTCAGCGACTGGATGCTCCTAAATCCCTGAGGTCCTTTTGAAAACCTCCCTGCTGGCTTTCCCAAGCCCTGGAGCAGTCTGGAAATACTTGCCTTTCTCCAAAGTTCATCATCCAATGCTTTGAAAACTCTTTACATACAGAACAACAGCTATCTCTTCCTAATTAAAACTGTATTTAACTCAGTGATTTAGCAGAAAGTCTGTGCTTTCTCTCCCTCTCTCCAAGAGATGAACTCCTCAGCCAGTTCCTTACCCAGTTTGTACTCATCATTGCAGCCCCGGTGCCGCAGGCGCCTGATCAGCTCCAGCTTGGCCAAATACGGTCCCCGCAGCGGCCGGGAGCTCTTGGACTCCTCTGTTATCCTCTCCTCGATGAAATTCACAGCCTGCTCGATGGAGCAGTGCACCTCTCCTTCCAGAGAGCTGCAAACACACAGACAAAAGGTTCTTGGAGAGTTCCCACTGGTAACACATGCTCAGCACATTCCCAGACAGGGAAATGATGGGTTCTCCAACTCAGTCACCACAAAAAACATGAACTGGAAGAGTTTTATAATGTACAAACCATTTCCATAAACTATTCCCAGCCTCCAGATTTAACACACAAAACAAAGCAGGGAAAACACATCATTTGGGCTCTGACATCAAGAAGTCACTCTAATATTGAATATATGAACCCAAACAATTTGCTGTAGCACAAAGGGAAAACAAATACACAGCAAAATTCTCAACTTACTGCTCTTCCTCGGCTGGAGGCGTCCAGGATTCATCAATGAGTTGAAACACTGAATCAAAGTAAGTTATATAAAACTGCCAATCATCTGAGCTGAAACAAAAATCAGGCACAGGACAAAATTTAGGAAACTGCCAAAACAATTAACAGCTAAAACTACATTTCTTGCCAAAGCTGAATTAAGGAGTAACACATAATCATATTACAGAAAAAACACAATTGTAATCATCAAATTGTTTCCCCTTGAAAAGGGGAAAAAACACAATTGTAATCATCAAATTGTTTCCCCTTGAAAAGGTCTCAAATCTTAGGAACACCATCATCTTGCATTTCTGGAAACATATTAAGCAAAATCATTTCAATTCAAAACTGAGGCAAGCTACGAACTCTCCTTCTAAAATCCACATTTCAGTCAGAGCTCAGCAACATCCCCACAAAACGTGAAGGCAGAAGTTTCTCTTCCGCATTTAACTTGTATCTAAGGTGAGAACACAGCTAAATTCAAAGGCAAACACCACATCTCTCCTGACAGCTCTGAGACAGATTTGATCCCACTGGAATGTTCTGTCTCCTGATGCATCTGTTCCAAGCATTACGTGCATTTCTCATGATGAAGTCTGGCCAAATGGGAGAAATTTAGATGTAGAAAATGTAGTGTAAATCATGGACAGGATGACAACTGCGAAGTCAGAGCTAGACAATCAGCACAGAATTTAGAAATAAGGAGGAAAGCAACCTTTTATTGCATTAATGTGTTGCTAAATTCTGCCTGAAAAAAGGCAGCAACTCCACTCCTGATCCTGATTCTCCCTGTGACCTTCGCCATGCCTGGCTTTGGAGTGCAATCTTTAGAAAAGCTTCCCGATATTCTATTTTAACCACAAAAGCCACCACACAAGGCCATTCCCAAACAAGCAGGGATTTTTTGTTCCATCTTTTTTGCAGGACTGTAGGAATCCTCTCTCACTTTTTGAGCAGCAGCCTCCTGGCCAGCGCGTTGCACTCGGGCCACCTGTGCAGCTTCTTGTACATGGCCATGCACTTGTTCTCCCGGCTCTGCAGCTCACTCGTCAGCTTTTCTGCAGCAAAAAAACATGGAAAGCTCAGCTCATCCCTGCATTTCTTTCCTATTCCCTGTATAAACCTTCTTATTCCAGCCCAGCACCAAACCACCAAGTCTAACAAAGCAGCACAGCCCTCAGGAAACCTTCACATCCCAATTCCAAGCACATTTTGATCTTCAGTTAAATTCCTCTAAAATGCAGATATTGGAGACTTTTTAGTTTTGAAGACAGCAGCTACAACCAAGAATATGATCCCAATTTACCACTGCAAAGCTCAGCCCTTAATACCATAAACCAAGTAGGTAAAACCAGGTTGCACCTCCAGAGTTTACACTGAGGCTAATACTGATGTTAAGCCAGGCTTCCTAAAATTTTTCCTTTCTTTTGGAAGCAGTGGACAAGTCTGAAGCGAAGGGGAATTGTTGTATTTTCCACACAATTCTGATTTATTAAAGAATAAATTACCTCCAAGTTTTCCCCTCACAACATCTAAGGCTTCCTTGTACTTCTCCAAACGTTCCAGGATCATGTAGTACAGTTCCACCTTAAAAGAAAGACCAGACTGCAATGAAATTTGCCAAGATGATCATACCCAGGAGTGCCAAAAGAGAAAACAGGGGATACCAGGACGGCAAAGCTATCTTTAGTATCCCAAAGGGTGCAATACTCAAATTTAGGTCTTTTTCTCCATTCTTAGTCCTCAGGTTTTTCCTGGGGCCTCCCAAAGTGCAAAGCACTTCATCAATCAAATCAAACACCAAAAACTGCCTCAGCCCCAGGATTCTGAGGCCCTCCTCACCCCCTGCTTTTGGTTTTCCTATCATTCCCTACATCAACATTTAATTCCAAAGCACTGTTGATCATTTTAAGTTTTCCAAGGTAATCAAGTTCCCTTAACAGCGCATTCCTTGCCTCACCCAAGTTCAAACCAAGCCTTACTTCAGCCTCAGCTTCAATCTTGTCCTCTTTCACCATTTTTTCCACCATTCTCTCAGCAAGTGGCAAAAACATCGTCTTGGAGAGGTTTTCATCTTGTGCTGAGATAGACTGAAGAAGAGAGGGATTATTGTAACAGCTCAGCAACTGTCTGTGATGTCCCACCCACTGCTCTTTTCACTTTGGAAGAAGAAAAAAAACCAACCCAGGTGCTCCAATCTCCCCCCAGCCACCTGTTTGGAGGTGCCATCTGTGACCTGAGAGTGCAACTGCTCGGGGAAAAGGGAGCAGAAAAATTGGTGATGCACAGAAAAGCTGTTTTTTGATCAGCTCAACCAGAGCCCTGCATCTCTGAGCACACAAACCTTGTGGTAAAAACATGGAGCCAGAACACTTTTGTGCTTTAAACGGCACAGGATTTTAGGAGAATGTGACTAAAACCCTCCAAGCTTATTTTTGTTTGATTTTGCGTCTGATTAGTGCCCAAATGTGCTGCCTCAACCAGCAGCAGCACAGCTGATCTGTGTCTATTCCTGCAGGCTTGCTGCTAATTCCAGAGCTCTCATTTATTCCCTCCAAGAGCTTTTATAACCTCATTAGAGAGGCACAATTCTGACTGAGAAACTGCAGATAGTGGAGGATTTATTCATTATCTCTGCCAAAACGACAGGTGGGTATTAGTGCAGATCAGAGAATAATTCAAGCTGTATAAAGGTGTAAGGCAAGAGTTAAATTGGATTATAAAAACACCTCAGCATTTATCTTGGCCCACAACAATAATGCTAATTAAGGAGGGCTTACTCTTTTCTCCCAGCATCACACAGAAACAGCTCAAACACACATTTTCCCCCCAGATCATCATAATCATCATGTTTTTCACTGGCACTGCAGCAACAGTCAAACCCAACACTCCACACACCTGCATGATCAGGCTCATCACGGACCAAAAATAATACGGATTTTTGGGAACAATCTTATAAAGTGCCATTCCAGCCTGAAAAACACAAGACACAAGTTTCATCAGTCCTGAAATAGATTTATTTCTAACATCTCGTGACGGGCAGCAACGATGGGAGCAGACAACTCGGGATTTGCACATGGGAGGACTTTTCCCCACTCGTGAGCTCTTCCCTCCTAACACACACCTCTGAGAGGGTGGAAATGTTTCCAAGGACTTTGTGTAGGTCTGACAAGGAACAGCAGTGAGCACTGATTGCCTACACAGATGACAGCTTTAACTGGAAGTGGTAACTCAAAGAGGAAGCAGATTTTTTCTTTGGGAGTGAGGGGTTATCTCCAGTGCTGAAGGACACAGCAAAACCACACCAGGAACCAACTGCCCTTCAACACTCACTCCACACCCACTGAGATCCCCCAAATTTGGGGTCACTTCCATGTGCAAAGAAGGTTAAGCAGAGAACTTGGCTGAATCAAAGCAGAGCCAAAGAATTCACGATTTTCCCTAACACATTAACAGCTATTCCCACACTTCCCTCACAGTGCCTGGTATGTAACAAAGGATAAGATTCTAACCCCTAAAAAAACTGTAATTAATTTCAAGAAACTACCACCACAGCCGGAATTTTGTGCCAATTCTCTTGACTGCAGTTAGCATTTTCCAGGATTTTCAGCTGGAATACCCCAGAGCACAGGACACTGGGGTTTATTTTCATCATCAGGCATCAGTCACTATCCACACACTCTTCACATCCCTAAATTCAAAAGCACAGGCCAACATCCCGCTCTGACAATGTGATGTTGATACTGAAAGTGGCAATTTAATGAGATTTACATTTTATGTCACTTCAGACATGCAAAAGGTCACTTAAATGTTAATTATTGTTATCTGTGGCATTTTCTCCACTCATGACTGATTTTTCACATCTAAAGTTTGGATTGTATCATGGGGTTCCTCATTGCAGGTAGACCAATAACTCCTTTTAGTTATTCAAGCCAAAGCTGCGCAAAAATTCAAATCACAGCAGGAACAAGAGGGAGTTTAGCACTTATTTCTCAGCTCTCTGTGCTTTTTTTACACAGAAGAGTAAGCATGCAGGCTTTGAAAATCATCTTCCATTTACAGGCATTCTCCTCATTTGGAAGGGGTGAAAACAAAACCAACCACTGTGACACTGTGCTGCCGACTGAGAGGGGACATTTCAAGTGCTTTTTAGTTTTTTCTTTACTTAATGACATCAACAGAAGTTGTATTTTAGATGCTCAAGTAAGAGCATGGGGAGGATTTATCTTCCTAAATTCAGCAGAGAACTAAGGCCAGAATCAAGTGTGAAAACATGGATCAGAAGCTCTTCCTAGATGTGTCTATTCCAGAATTCCTTTATTTTGTACTGTCAGTACAAAACCACAGATCAGTAAAAGACAACAGCTTTAAGCAAACAAAACTTTTGTCTTTAGATAACCCACCTCCAAAAAATGAGGTTTAAGAAACCTCTCTAAAAACCAACCAAGGGTTTAACTTCTGCATTTACCCTGCTCAACCTTTTTTGGAAGATTACACATAAAGAGAGTAAAAGACAGAGAAAAATACACTTTAAACCAGCCACAACACAAACTGTTGGTCGTACCTGTTGCATCTTCTTGTATTCTCCAACCCTGGCATAGGCCATGAAGAGGTGGGAGTGATACTCTTCACTGTTGGGGACCTTCTTCACAGCTGCCTCATAAAGTTTAGTCACCAGCTCGGCTAAACCAAAACCAGATGCCAGAGTTAAGACCAACCTGGGAATATTTTAAAGCACAGCTCCCTAAAGAGCACCAGGCATGCTCTAAACAGCAACTAATTGCACTCATCAGCCCCAAAAATATTGCTCTGTCCCCCAGGCACTGCAAACATCAGGCAAAGGAGGAAAAGTGCTTAAAAAACTCCAAACCAACCTCAAAATAGATTTAAATCAAAACAGAGTTCAACAGCAGCAACTGAACTGTTCAGGAGAATTTTAGGTCTATTTTTAAAGTTTGTCTATTTTTGAGCATTAAACTGAATGAAGGTTTCTCCTGCTGGCAGGATGACTGCTCCATGTGAGTTATGTATCAAAACAAACACTTTCTGAGCCTAATGGCAAATTAATTATTCTTATCACAAGTTTACTCATATTAATCGTATCCTGCTATTTCCCAGTTGCCTATATCAGTACTCTAAACAATTATTTCACACTGTGCTTTTTAATATCAGGTCTACCATGACAAAATACTTCTGATAGTACAATATGCAAAACTTTTTTACGTTTTTGTCCTTCCACATTCTTTTTCTTACACCAACAATTGTAGCTCAGAGTAGAAACAGAAAAGCAAATGTAACTTGTCTTTCACACAGTTTATACAACCCTGACACAGATACAGAAAACATCTAATTACAATTTTCTTGCAGGATCAAAAGTGGAAGTACCTCACACCCACCAGTTCCTGAGTTATAAACCTAAAAGTTACAAAGCTCAGCTTAATGGGAGCTGTTAATCACAGAGAGGCTCTTGTCATTCACATTGCTGAAGTCAAAAACACACAAAAAATGTTGGTATTACTCAACAAACGATGCCTTAACTCCACAAACACACACCAAGAAATCAACTGGGAGAACACAAGCAATTGCTCTTTTGCAGACTGATACAAACACCCTCTTCTGAAGCTGTTTCATCCCTTGATCATTTCTCCAGCAATTCAACAATAAATATTAACGGTACCACCCACCAAACTCCACAATAAACACTGGTACCACCACACCACCCTCCCCAGGAAGCTGCCAGAAACAACAACTGTTCAAGCTACAGAAAAAACAAGACAGGAGGTCTGGCATCTTTCAGAAAACCACGGGAAACTTTCCTCCATCACTCCAACGCTGATGATTCAGTATTTTGAAAATACAAATCACTACAAAGAACCTGACAAAGCTGACGAGGCCAAACTGAGAGGTCAGGATTTCCCTCTTGTTTTCACCAGTTTCTTGAGGCCTGAACCCCTTGACTACATCACACCCTGTGGGATTTGTCATCCCTGTTGCTCTACTGACAACAAATTCCAGTAGTTTCATTGACAAAAGTGAACTCCCAAGCTGCTGCATCATTATCAACACATTTAATTTAGGACCTGCTACACAATCCTGTTCATAAGAAGCCTAAATGAAGATTTTTTTTGCTTTATGAAGATTACTCCAGGCCTTACAGGCTTTACAACAGGCATCACTTCAATTCTGAGTCTCTCAGCAGCCTCTCACGTACACAAATCCTGGATTTTACACATTTCCCACCAAACTGCGGGACACAAACCCTCTGGAAGAACACAAACATTTCTGGGAGAGGAACAAACTCACGTCTGTGCATTTCCCGGTAGAGAATGGTCAGTGCTTGCAAGGAATTATCATCTGTGGGTTCAAGTGCTGCTACTTCTTGTGCCAGGGCATAGGCTTCATCCTGCTTGCCAGTCCTCTGCAAGCCAATGGCCTTCAGCACCTGTGGACACAACAGAGGCAGAACTCAGACACACAGTTTGCACTTGGAAACCCTCTCACTCCTGCTGGGAACAGCCCAACCACCCCATTCCCTCTGCAGAACTCCAGGTTTTATTAAGCTTTTAATCCACGTGGCTGGAGAGGAAAACTCCCAAACGCAACAGCATCAAAGAGGGGATTTGACTTTTTAATAAATGTTGAGATTGCCCTGAGGCATCACCACATGGTTTTCTCTACCTGGAGGCTGTGAACTGACCTGTCCTGCCAATTTTCCCTTAGTTTTCTTTCACTGAGTGGCCAGAGAGAAGTGACAGAAACGAGATTTAGGTCAATGACATTCACTGCAACTTGGGAAGCTTTCAAAATGTAGAAGTGAACTGCAGAGGGAAACCCCCAGGGAACTGAGAAAAGCAGAGAGTCACACATTTGGGAAAGGGAGGAACAGAACCCCTTTCCCTCAACAGGGGCACAGCAAGGAAGGTGGTAACCAAGCAGAAGAGCAAATCCTTCCAAAATCATGGAATCCTGGAATGCTTTGGGTTGGAAGGGACCTTAAAATCATCCAGCTCCACACCCTGCCATGGGCAGGGACATCTTCCACGGACCAAGTTGCTCCAAACCGGTCTTGAACAATTCCAGGGATGGGGCATCCACAGCATCTCTGGGACACCTGCTCACCTTGTACATTTTCTCAGACACTTCCTCCCAAGGAGATGTTTTGATCCCAACCCCAGGGCTCCAAGAGGCATTTTTAAAGCCCATCCCACATGCCAAGGTCACCTCGAGTGGTGCTGACCATCAGCCCAGGTGGAACCAACACTCCAGTCCCTACCAGGGCATCTGTACAAGTTTTCAGGCAAACAAGATAGAGGTGAGCTGGAACAGAGACATTCCAGAGGGCTCAGGAATCACTGTGGAAGCTCCCAGAGAAAAGGACAGGGGAACACCCTGAGACTCAGGCAGAACGGGCTCGGTGCCCCCCAGTCCCACTCACCTTGGCACAGTGAAGGTCCTTGTGCTTTTTGAGCAGTTTATCTGCTTGCTGGATTGCCATTTTATTATTGCCATTATCAAGATAATCTGCAGAGGAAGAGCACACACAAAATCACACCAGAACACCAAGGCCATTCTGGAAAGCCACCTCCAATTTTACCATGGAGCACCTGCTGTCACACCAGCAGCACAAACCACATTTTCCCTGTGCAGTTCCTCCTAAGCCAAACATTCAGGAAACTGTCATTTCAGGGATGAAGGATTCATCTCGTTGTACTGGTTTTAGTCATTCAAACAAACAAGCTTTTGTAATTACTCCACACAGATCATTACAGCAACAAAAGAGACCCATAATAGAGAGGATTCTGCAGCAACAGCTCTTTGCTGGCAGTGCAGCTCCAGTGCTTTAGCAGGAAAAGTAGAAATTAATTTGGTGTGTCTTTGGGAGACTTTCGATGACTTTCAACGACTTTCAACAGGCAGGAGGTTAGAAACCAAACACACACACACTGCAGCAAAGTGGGAAAAACTTGTCCACACCATCCATACCTCAGGCAGAGCAAACCTGTCCCCCTGGAGTACCACTACCCTTCCACCAGACCGGTTTTGAAGATATAACTGTGAAGCATCGATATTTCCTAGGGGGATATCCCACTATCCAGTGAAACTTCAGCTGCAGAAAACCCACCTCCAGACCCTTTCCTCCTTTTTTATCTTGGAGTTACAATTTTCAGATTGATCTTCACGTTTTCACACAAATACAAACAAGCAGTTTTAGACCAGGACACGACCCTTATGTGCTCCCCTTCCCTCAAAAATTCCTCCTTCCTCACCAAACCCAGTTTTGCTGCCCCTCAAGTGCCAAAGGAAAGGGTCTGCTCTCACTGCTTTGGCCTTTCTCCTGCCTGTTAGCTGAAATTACATTACACACCTTTTCCTCATCAAATCTGTCATTCCCATTATGAGCCAGAGCTCTTTTACTGAGAGCTGACCCTTGGCAATCCTCAGAACAAATTGTGCATTTATTCCTGTTTACAGATTTATATTCGCAGTCCCATTTGCTCCCGTGGCCAGGTGGATGCTGTATATTTAAAGCAGAGTTAATTGGGCTCCTGAGCCCATCCACAGCAAACCTCTCACCAGGCAGACTTTCCACACTCACCAAAATAAACATTGTTGCATGAAATCCAGTTCGAAGCCACAAGACACTGAGTATTTCAACTTAGGAAAACCTCTGTGTCACCTTTAACACCAAAACTTTGGGGATTTCTCAGTGAAGAGGTTTCAAAGGTGTGGAACAGCACACCAGAGGCTCCTTGCTTTAAGTCTCAGTCACCCAGTTTAGTGACACACAAATTATCCCCAGGCTGAGCTGCCTGACTGGGATTAACAGCTGTGCCAAGAACATCTCAGCTTTGGTTGTCCCAAAGTAAATCAAACAACCCTCAAACCTCCCCAAACCACAGCAGAATGAAGAGATTGTATCTTCCTAACAAGGCAGGTTGTTGGAAGTCAAAGCAGCTTCCAAAGGAAATGAGGCTAAAAGAAAACAAACTCCAGCCTAGGCTAGTTCATAGGTGGGGATGTTCAAAGGTTGGAAATGCAGCACCTGAACCTTCAGGTGAAGGGAGAACAAGTCAAGATCAAAGACAACCAGAGCTGTCGAGGAATCCTGGGGAACCACAGCACAAATCCAGGCCCACTTTGAAATCCAGAGACAGACCCTGGACCTGACACTGCACATCCCCAGCTGCCGATGTGGGGAAGTTGTGTGTTTATCACAAGCTTTATTTTGGGTTCTGCAGCACCACAGCCTGAGAGCAAACCTTGCACTGCAGAGAATCCTTTCCAGAAGGAGCAGAAAGGAATCCTAAAGCTCTCTCCAAAATGAACACGGCGAGATGCTTCAACATCATCTGCCTCGATATCAGCTGAATTTACCCAGATTTTTCCATTAATACCATTTCTTATACAGGTTATGGCAAAAATAACTGCACATCAATGAAACTGCCAATCACAGCACGGATAGAAAACTAAGGAAAAAAACCACTTCAAATCGTTACATAAAGACAAACTGCAACGAACTTGAACACTTCTAATCGAACAAAACCATCTTCCTCCCTTTCCTGGGAACCCATCACGGACTCAGCCTGTACTGCACCATCCCTGTGCCCCAGCAAAGGACAGCCCAAAGCACGTCCAGTCCCAAACCAGGGCAGCTCTCCGCGTCCCTGGGGACAGCTTTTTAACCCCGCTGGGAAAGTTAAGAATGTTTTCCTCCATCTCTATCAAATCTACAGTTTTAGGGATGAAATGCTACCGTAGCCCGGGGAAGTGTTTTCCTTTTCTTTCTCCATATTTGCATAGAGCCAAGGTTTGCCTACAACCTCTGAAACAACCCCAACAGCATAGAAAATACCCTCGGACACAACACCGGACAACTCCTAACGCCACCGTCCCCTTCTACTTCTCTCCAGCCTCCCAATCAATTCCCCCAACAGCGTCACCGCTCGCTCCGTGCCACAACATCCAACACAAACTCCGGGGCATCCGCGGCTGCTCCTCCAGGGATGAATCCCTTCCC
>VWZU01008057.1:160416-171640 GCA_013397095.1 Sterrhoptilus dennistouni | reverse complement strand
CCCTGTCCCCACTCTCTGTGTCCTCTGTGCCCACTCCCTAGTGCCCTGTTACCCCTGTCCCCCCTCCCTGTGCCCCTGTCCCCTCTCCCTGGTGCCCTGTCCCCCCCCGTGCCCTGTCCCCACTCACTGGTGCCGTGCACCTCCTCCCCGGTGAAGCGGATGTTGAAGGCGTACGTGGGGTCTCCCCCGCTGGCCAGTTTGACGCAGAGCTGTGACGAGGGGACGCAGCCCAGCTGCCGGGCAGCCTGGCAGAAGTAGGAATTCTCCGAGGAACGGATCTCCCCTGCCCAGCACAAAGGGAAAAATTAACCTCCAGCCTCACAAATCAGCAGCTGAGCGGAGGAAAGCAGCTCTGACTTGCTGCAACTTGCTGCAAATGGGGTTGGAAAGGATCTGTGCTTGCCCGTACCTCCAACGATTTCCAGGGGATCCAGGGTGATTTCTGGGGCTGCGTGGTCAGCAGTTCTTTGGACAGTGGCATTGAGCACTCTGTTCATGACAGTGACTTTTGTGTCATAAAAGATTAAACCTGAAGGAACAAACACATTTTGGCAGAGTTAATTGACCCCTGAAATTCTCCAGTGGACAATGATAGAATAAAAGTTTCCCCTTCATTAAATAGGTAAGACATGGCTAATCTAAAATTTTTTTTAAAAAATATTTTATAGAATCATGGAATGGTTTCCATGAATCCACTCATCCAGTTCCACCAAGGACACCTTCCATAGTCCAGGTTTCTCCAATTCCCATCTATTTGTTCATCATATTATCTGGAATAAGTGCACTGGGATGAAACTGATGAACACAATTCCAATGTTCTATAAATAGATCCCAGCAACTCCACCACAATCTCTGTAAATAGGAACACGTTGCCAAATAGTTTTCAGCAATCTGAGATGTTTTGACAGTAAAGCTACAGGCAAGAAATGATGATAAAAAATAGGGCTGTGACACTGCCCCAAAAATATATTTAATACCTCATATCTCTGTGAAGAGAAATCTCTGAACATTCCTCACTCCCCCACACCGATTCAGGAGTGTTTTTTTTCCAGCTGGGCTGATACAAAAACCTCCTTTCACACACTGACACCCCGGTGAATTCTGCATCTTCTTCTTCAGAAAACAAATCTGGGCAATGTAATGACCAAAATCTTGGGGTTTTTTGGTGTAAAAACACTCTGATGCACTCTTAGTGTTTTCTTGATCTTGCTAATGCTACAACAGCAAAGTCCTGGGACTTTCGCCTGATCTGCTTGTTAACTAACAAAGAGTTTTGATTTGTGGATACTCCCAAGAGGATAAAGACCAACAGACAGAAGATGGAACAACTCCCTCTGCAGTCATGGTGTCATGATGATAATCTCCCTCTCCTTTAGAAGCAAACCAGGAGAGAAGTGCCCTGCAGCAGAGCCCTGTGGTCAGTGTCCCATGGTCAGTGCCCTGTGCCCTGCTGACCTTTGGCCTCCTGCAGTAAGGCAGCGATGCTGTTCCTGTACATCTCGGTCTGGCGCAGCTCCACCAGCGGCAGGAAGAACGTCTCCAGTGTGGTGTTGAGGGACTGCAGCAGGGCAAAGCGCAGCCGAAGGCTCTCCACGGGGACATCTGTGGGGGAAACTCTCATCAGAGACAGGAACAGATTCCTCACCTCCTGCAAATACCAGCATAAGCCCCTCCCAAAGCAGCCCCTCTGATTCCTGCACTGAGGATGAAGGAGCAGCATCCCTGATGCTCCTTCCTGCATCTCCAGTCTCAGCGTGTGAGTCCAGAATCTCCCATTATCACTAAATTTTCCTCCTAAAGTGCTTGCAACAGGATTTAGGTGACTAAAATCTGCCCTAAGTCAAGAATGGAAATCCAGCCTTCTTTCCCCTGCAAGCTGAACTCACCAGGTATTTCCTGCTCCAGCCTGAGCTGGAAATTCTGCTTGGAGAGCAAGGAGCAGCTGCAGTGCATCCCTGACTTTGCCCAAGCAAACCCAAGGAGAGAGAAGAGCCAGACTCAGCACTCCTCTCATCCCAGTAAGTCTCCGACCTCCAAAGGGACATCCAGGAGCTCTCCCAACTCTTCCCCTGAAGAAATCCTCTATGCTAAGCACCCATACATACTCAGGAGGCAGGAAATCCTGGGATCTGCAGCATCAGCTGGGTCCAGGTACACCTCGTGGGGGTGGAGGCGTGCGGGGGTGATGGCCAGGTGGCGGCACAGGCGGTTGATGTACTGCACCAGGGCCACGTCCATCTCCAGGCTCCACTTGCGCGACGCCTTCTGCGCGTGCCGGGCGTCGATGCAGGCACACCTGGTGAGGACAGGGCAGAGCTGCTCACTCACACTGTGCTGGACAACTACACCTGGACTAGGACTACACCTGGAGCAGAAGCTGGTGCCCTGCTCTTCACTCCCCTTTCCTCAAGCAGAGCTGTTTCAAGAATCCCAGTGTGAAGCCAAGAGCTGATTCATCACCCACTTCTTCTCACTGGTATTAAATAATTAGGCACAAAGGCACTGCCTATTAAGCTTTCTTAGTGCACTATCTCCTCTGGAGATGATAAGGAGCTGTTAGCCTGTGGCCTTACACAGGCAGATAAGGAGAATTCATTTAAGAGACTTTCTTCCTCTACAATATTAAGAAGAAATTTAACAGTTCCCTTTTCCATAGCATTTCTGACCCAGTAACACCCCTGCCAGTGAAACAATGACTCAGTGCACTAGTTGGGGAAGGAAATCAGAAACAGACATGGAGCTACAGTTCCCTTCAGGGTACTTTATTACACAGTTTGGAAGCCCTAAAGGACACTGTGGCATCTGATTTTGTCAGCCATGCTGTGGACAAGAAATCAGGACCTGCACTGAGACACCACGTGACATTTAAAGCGTATTTTGAGAAAATAACTGATTTCCCTACAGGCCTTGCAGCCATGGACGAAGTGTTAAAGCTGCTTGGATTAGGAACACTTGGGATCAAGTGTTTTAAAGTCAGCACAGTGAATCAGTATCACCTCCTCAAGAGATTTGCAAGCTGTACCTCTCAAAGTGCAGGTCGTAGCCACAGGACAGGATGGCTCTCCACACGCTCCGGATGTCCTGTTTGGAGCGGTCCACCACAAACCGGTGAAATCCATCCAGGGTCAGGTACTTCTCCTCAGGAACTGGCATCAAACATGGACCAGCAAAGAGTTCATGGCTTGCCATGAAGTTCTCAGCCCACACAGGAGCAGGAGTTGGCTGCTGCCAGCTTCCTCCTGCTCTCCATCCACCATGGAACTCTTTCCCAGGGAGTTCCATCCATCACACCTTGGTCAAGTCCACCTCAGTCAATGGCACCTTCTCACTCCCCTAAAGGGCTCAAATCCCCCACTGCCCCTCTAACTGAGTACCAAGGGTCCCTACTTGGCTGGATGCTGAAATTCTCCTTTTCTGAATTAACCTGGCACTTCCTACCACAAACAAGGGAGTCCAAACTCGTGTCTTTTCACTCTTCCACCAGATTAAAGAAAAGTTCTGAGCACAACCTCTGTCATGGCACAGCTGTGCTGTCTCCTCCCCAAGTTCTGAGGTATCTCAATCATCTTTTTTATCCAATTTTCCATTTGTAACTGAAGAATGTCCCAATCGAAATTGAGAAGCACAAATTAAACCCACCTGGTTCAAATCTCTAATATTCGAACCCTCACTACACCAAAGCCTTGGAATTATATCCGTTAGGAAGTTTTCTGCCTGGTTTATTGACATGCCCTACACACTGCTGCAATAACTGTTTGCTCTCACACTAATGGGCCCAGATTCCCAGAGACACAAGTAAAAGCAGCATTTTAAATCACTACTTTCAAAAAATTTAGTTAGACTTGTTAGAAATAAAGATAAACCAAATCTATCATAAAGTCATATAAACATGCCAATAAAAATATTTTACAATGCCAAACTATAAAAATTCTCTGCAGCTCCCACCTTCCTGTTTCTTTGTGGGAGACTTCTCAGGGTCCTTCTCTTCAGGTTTGCTCTTCTCAGGAGATTTGGGTTTTACAGTGGGTTTCTTCTCACTTAAGGCTGTTCGGCTGAGGGACAAAAGTGAGTGTTAGGATCAAAAGTTTTCTTTCATTTGTTTACAGAATCCCAAAATTGTTTGGAAGGATCCTAAAGCCCATCCAGTCCCACTCCTGCCACAGGACACATTCCATAGGTTGCTCCAAACCCTGTCCAACCTGATCTGTGCTTTGGAACAAGTGCACTGGGACAGAACACTGATGAACACAATTCCAATGTTCTATAAATAGATCCCAACAACTCCACCCCAATCTGTGGAAAAAGCAACACTTGGCCAAATAATTTCCAGAAATCTGAGAAGTTCTGACATTAACGCCGTGGCTGCATTTCCCTGTTCCAATACAGGGAAGCACAGAGGGATGGGGGATAAAACCCTGGATTTCTACAGTGAAATCCAATATTCCTCAAGTGCCACGAGGCTGAGGACACCCACCTGACACTGTTGAGCATGGACTTCTCCTTGGTGGGGGGTTTGGTGACCGGGCGCTTGGTGCTCACCACCTTCACCGGGTGCTGCTCCTTGCCTGCCTTGTTGTACTTGCTCTTGTCAAATTTGGGCTTGGGAACTCCGTATTTCCTTAAAATCTTCCAAGACAAAAAGTGAATCATCACCCAGTGCTTTCAAGGGACACCAAAAGAGTCTGAGAACAGTTGGCAAAGCACTACCTGGGTCAGCTGGTCCTCCAGCACCTTCTTGGGAGGGCGGACGTTGGTGAAGAAGACGTGGAGAAGGTTCCCAGGGGTTTGGGAATTGATCTGCTCCTTGCTGAGGTAAATGTCAGCCACCTTGATGGGCTTGGCTGGGGTCAGGCTCAGCATTTGTTCTGAATGCACACAGCTTTTAAAGATCTCTGTGAGAACTTCCCGAGCACCTGGGACCAGTTTTTCACCTAATTAAAAAAAAAAAACCAAAAAAACCAATTTGGTACAAAATACCATGAGAATTGGCTAGAACTTGAAACGTGAAAATAGATTTTGCATTCAAATAAAATATTCTATTACACAGCACTTTGCTTTGAGATGGAAAATCACTTCTGCAGGGAAATAAAAAATCACTTTTTCAGTGAAAAACCTACTCTTTCTGCATCCCATTAAAGACAGAGAATTGGCCACATCCTTTAATTATTACTTGAGGGAGTAGTGGGGATGAAAAAAGCAGCTTATTTATCATGCCAGGATAAAAATTAGGTTGTGCAGGCAGACACCAACACCTATCAACTGAACTAGCAGTCAAAAGTTATTTTAGTGGCTATTTTCTCAAAAAAAAAAAAGGTCCCTAAAGAATTAAAATTCTAATAAAGAATTAAATTTGGGTTGATGAGGAATGTTTTGTTTATTTGCTTATGATTTATTTGATTAGCTGGGTGGACAACTTAGCAACGCTCAGCTTGCAAACAGCCCCTGCAAGGATAAAACTTACTTTGGAATTTCTCCCTGGCTCATTATCACCCCCGATTTATACTGAACCAAGGAGAATCTGAGCCCTGTTCATTCCCCAAAATGCTGAACACCAGAGAGATTTGCCAATATCAAACCACCTACCTTTTATTGACTTATCATTGAAATAATCTTCTAGTGCTGGGCTCCCCTGGGTGTCAAACAGACTCTGATTTACAGTGGAAACAGTTAAAATCTCTTCAGTTGACATCTCCATGAGCTCATCCTCCCCATCCAGGCTGGACAAGCCAATGAGGTCACTGCTGTTGAAGAGGCTGGCTCGGATTTTCTCTATTTTAGCTCTTGACCTTATCTGTACAAATAATGAAATTAGTTCATGGCAATTCTGAGAAAAAAAAATTCACTTCCATTCATAGGAATTTGGGGGTTAGGCACTTCCCCCCTTCCCATCCAGATAATCATTATTGCTTCTCTTCTCTGCAGCATCAATAATTTGATGCCAAAATTCATGTTCAGCCTAAAAAAGATCCCTTCTGAGAACACTGGAATCCTCATGCTGGGAGTTAACCAGGCACAGCTCTGATCCAGCTATCCCATTTCTCAGCCTGGAGACAGCCCTTGGGAACAGCAGGGAAGGAGCTGAGGGTGTCAGCCAGGTGAACTGGCATTATTTATAACTCTGCTGTCCCTGTCTCAGTTCTCCACTCTGAAAAATCTCAATTAGCAGAGGCCTTGAAGCCTCTGCTGCAGAGACTGAGAAGGGGAACAGCGACTTCCTTTGATTCCTAGAATAACCACTACCAGAGCAGCTCCAGACTTGGAATAGTTTCCATGTGAACACTCTGGCAGCTTTCTCTCCACACTTAATGCTTTATTTCAATGATGTCTTCACGTCAATTAACAGCTCAAGAATAGTGACTTGCAGAGTTTCCATCTGAATAAGTTGATTTTCTTCTAAAAGAGGAACTGATACAATCCCAGACTATACAAAAACATCTCTCTCCATTCCCAGGCTATCAGGAATGGCTGTGCTTTTGGAAGCTCCTGATAAATCTGCAGCAGGCAATTGGTGGAAGCAGCAGAGAGGAAGGTTCTTGTGCAGAGCTGAACACCTTGAGTGACCCAGCACTGATGGCAACCACCCATAATGCTTTTAAAAATTAATTTGGAACCAGACGGCAACAAAATTTATCATCTCTCCTAAAGTAGCTTTACAGAGGAATCCATAGGTGGTTCAAAATAGGGGAAAATGTACTGATTAAACATTAAATAATTGCCTTGTGGGTCAAACCAAAAGGGTCCCAATCTCTAATTCATCACAGCAGTGACCAGAGCAAATTTTAGAGAAAGCCACATGAAAGAGGAAATGAATTGATCTTTCCCCTGACATGTTCTCCCAGCCTCTGCAAAGCAGTTTAAAGATTTCTTCAGTTGGAAGCTGCTGTGCTCCACAGCTACCAATCCTCCAGGAATTTAATCCCTTATGATTTAATTTATGGTCTTGGCTTCAGCAGCACTCTGTGAAAATGAGCTTTACAAGCTGGAACACACAAAAATTCTTCCCTACTTCTTTGTGTTCTCCACTTGCTGCTGGATCACTCCACTACTGGGTGCCCTCTGTCCTTTGAGAGGCAGGGATTGTTCCCAAGACCATGAATGTGGAGAAGGGAATTCTGTGCTCCTCAGCCACCCTGTCCAAGCTGAGAACTCCCACTCTCCCATGCTCTTAGACACACATTTACCCTGCACCCATGGAAAGAGCCAATTCCTAGAGTGAGATCCCATTCTCCCAGAGAATCCAGAGATCCCTCTCCTTTACCTCCACCACAGCAAAGCCCTTGATGGGCCGTGACAGCAGCGGCTGATTGTCCAGAGATGTCACCGTGTACATGGAGCCCACGTCCGACACCGACGCCGTTTCCACGTTGTCCAGCGGCTCCCCGAGGCTGCCCAGGCTGCCCAGGCTGCCCGTGCTGCAGTGGGAAAGATCCAAACTCTCCTGGCTGGACACCACGTGCGGCTGCTCCAGCAATCCGGGCGGGATGGCCAGCTCCAGCCCTGCTTGGAACTGGTCCACGGAGATGTCGCTGACGGTGCGGGATATCCCCTGGGAGCTGCAGAGGGAAGCCTGGCTGGTGGATGCCGAGGCGCTGACGCTCATGGCAGGGGTGACGCTGCTGGAGCTGCTGATGTCCAAACTGTCGGCGCTGCTGGAAACCGTCGGCTTCTCCAGCTCCGTCCTGCACTCGCCTCCTTCCGCTTTGTCCTTGGTTTTTTTGGGATCCTCCTCCTGCAAAGGGATGTAGATCTCGTCCTTGAAGACCCCGCCGTGGGCGTTGCAGGCCTTCCTGATGGCGTTCCTGACCGTGCCCTCCTCCAGGTGCGTGGGGATGCCCGAGATGATGAGCAGGCGGCTGTGGGCCGTGGGCCCCACCAGGGCCTGGCAGGCGTCTGCCACGGCGTCGTTGGTCACACCCAGCCCCTGGGGGTCCTTCTTTGTCAGGTGCCTGAGGATTATCAGCAGGGTCAGAGCTCTGTGGAACCACAGCATGTCCTCAGGCTTGCTACCCCCGATGCTGAGGAGCGCCGCGTCCGTCTCGGCTGCCCTGGATGAAGCCCTTTTCCCCGAAGATGAGGTTTTTTCCCGCTTCATTTTGACTTTTTTCCTCTTGGACAGCAAGCTTGGGCTCTGTGGTGTCTGCCCTGGGGAAGATGAGGACGAGGAGGAGGAGTCACTAAGATTTGGGGCACTGGTGGATGAGATCACATTGGCTGTGACGCTCATGTTGATGGGCAAGGTGACTTCTGCCACGGCCAGGCACACTTCCATCAGGGCATGGAAGTACGTGGAGAATCTTCCCTGGTCAGCCACTCCAACCCCAGAGCCACCACAGGCATTCCCAGACACCCAATTCTGGGTTTCCTCATCGTAGAGCTTGTGCAGCTCTGACTGCAGGGCCATGAGCATGGCCAGGCAGGGGTTGAGCTGCAGGGCAATGGATGAGGACAATCCTGCTGGATTCTTTTTCTGCTCCAGATTGTGGATTTTGCGAAGCAGCTCGGCCAAGAGGTGAAAGATCAATTCCTTCACACACGCTGCCATGTCAGTTGTCCAGAGGAAGTTGCCTGTGTGAAGAAGGCAAGGCATGGGAGTCAGCAGTGTTGCATTCTCAGCAGAAAGTAACATTAACAAAAAGCACCAGAAAAGCTCATTTTAATGTCATGACAGCAGTAAGAAAGACAGGAAGGTTATTCCACGGACTGCAGATAAACAGAAAATTCCTGGATTTTGAAGAAAATTTCATTATAGGGGAAGAGCTCAGAACATTTCAACTGTATTTTTTGTTTCCTAAACTCTCCACCTGAGCCTGCACATTATCTGTGCTCATTACTAAGGAAATATCCCGTTCTCACCTAAAAATTCCACTACTTGCAAGAGAACTGAGGAAGGAATAGTATCCAGTTCATCTTCAGATTTTCCATCCCCATCTTCTAATTTCCAGGTTAAGAGCTGTTCTGTGAATGCCATTGCCAGGGGGAATTCCAGGGGGAGGGAATGCAAGACCAACACAGCTCCAGGAGGAGGAGACACTCCTAAACAAAAAGGTCCAAGAAAAATCCTTATGATTCTGAGAACTGATAAAGTAAAACTAGTAACATTTAGGATTTTTTCAAGGCTAAACTTATGATAAGTTTCTCTGCAGCACTTTGTAATGAACAAACAGGAATGTTTCTCTATATTGATAAGTTAATATAATCTATAATTATAAATGTACAGAGAACATTTTATCCACATAAAAAACCAGAATAATTTTAAGCCTGAATATATCTAAACATAGACACAGAACTTCTCTGAAAAATCATTTATTTCTGCCTGATGGGTACTGAAAACAACATCAGGAGAAGAACTTTTGGATCTCCAAGGGGAAGTTTTAAGAACTCGTTGCACCCAGTCACCTGCCCTGCTCTAAATCCCACTATTTCTCCCTCTGGGCAAGAGTAAAAAGAATATAAATTATTCTTCTCGCTGGAGAAGCTGGGGTGACTTAAGTATTGCCACACTGCAGATATGTTACTTTGTGGATAAGAGGGTCCTACAAACACCTAAAGAAGCAATAAAAAATTATTCTCCATCTGAAACATCTCTTCAAACACCCAACAGCACCTACACTGCAGACACCAGTATTTTGAATAAAATACTTTGAATACAAACGCTGCTGGGTGGACTCCTAGAATATAAAAATCAGGTTGTTTTGGTTTGCCCGTGTTTATAAAACCAGGCTTTTTTTGGTTAAAATTTGATTGTTTGTACAAAAATTCTGTCCTAACTGCTGCTAGGACTGGCGACCACACAGGAAGGTGCTGCAGAGGCCATAACGAAGCTGTTCTCAGCCCTGAGAGCACAGTGAAGGCTGTTTTCTCATGCTGTGGCTGTGCTCACCCAGTTTGATGTGCACTCTGTCCGTGGGGGTGATCACAGCCGGGTACTGGTTGGTGGTGGGGGGCGGCGTGAGGCCGGTGTTGGTGGGGGAGGCGTCGCGGGGGTAGCAAACGGCCTCGATCAGGTTCAGCTGCCCGTTCCTCTTCACCTTGTGCCCCAGCCCATAGACCAGCACCCGAGCCCAGGGGGCCTTGTACAGGGATGAGCTGGGGAAACAGCAGCACGACTTGGTTAGGCTCAAACCAGCTGGAAAATGTCCCAGCCACCTCTCAGAGTAAGTCTCGGAGAAGAGAAAACTCCAAAAAAATAAATAACTCCCTCCCCAGGGTTGCCAGGCTCAGACCCAGCTTTGCCCCTCTCCATGACTCACTCTTTTCGGAACCCAGACTGACTTTCCTTGCAGGACACAATCACAAAGGCAGCACCAGGAAAATTCACATCCATGTTGACCTTGGATTCGGAAATTGGGAATTCTTCGGCAGGAAATTGTTCTGGTGCCGCCTGTAACAGGACAATTCATCATGAAAGATCCCAAACAGCAGCAAACCTCCTCCCTCTATTTATAGAGTGCTCTATAGCCAATGTATTTAATTAATTGCAAATTATGACACAGTGGGAGGCCACTTCATTTTAATTCAATCCAGAGCATTGCTACTGTTTCTGTTTTCAGTGTGCCCACCACAATCAGGATAACAGAATTCATCCAGAGAACAATTCCCTGTGAGGGACATCATCATGGAAATTACAATCACACAGGGAACAAGGGCTCCTGAGAAGGGAAGCCAACACTCCCATAAAACATGAGTGATAGTTTTACCTGCAGAAAGGAGCAGATCTGTTTGGTGAGGTCCAACAGACTCTCCTCTCCCTGATGCAATGTCCGAGTAATGGCCACAGTGAGCCACTCCCTGATGGCCTGGGAATTGCCCTGGTAGAAGAGGTCAGTGGCAGCACAGGTCTGGGAATGGATGCAGTGCTGCAGGGACTGGGCCAGGAGAATGGAGCTTGAGCTGATGGTTCCATCTGGAATAACAAGGAAAACAGCACAAATTTGGAGATCACTCCAAATGTTTACGTAGCCTGGGAAACAAAAGCTGTAAAACACCTGGAAGATTCCAAAGCTCTGTTTTCAAGTGGAAAACTCCTTGCCTAAAAGTCAGCAGGAAAAAAGACCCACCCAGGCCCAGCCTTGTGGCTGGGATGGGCTCTTCATGCCAGCTGTGCCCCTCACCAGCCTCAGCCCAGCCCCTGGTGAGAGCAAACACAGAGCTGTGGGATCACCCCGGCTCATTCTCAAATACTGTCATTATTAACCAGCTAATAAAGAACTACCCAATTTTTTTT